>PVJO010013014.1:0-53408 GCA_004026905.1 Hystrix cristata | reverse complement strand
TACTTCATGTATCTTGGGTTCTGTATACACACATATAAACATACACGGACATACCTGATGGCAGGTTTTTCATAAATATTCATCTATTGTAAATACTTGTTCTTCAGAGTTGTTTTAGAAAATTAGCGCAATGTATTAAGAATCAAGTGTTAGGAAATTTCATGGTTTCATCTATAATAACTTTTATTTTGGAATTGAACTATTAAATTTATCTAAACCTGGATTACAGTTTAATTATATTCAGTCCTTAACGCTTCATAAAGTAATTTTTCCAACCTTTTTAAAAAATGTGCTGCTTTTATTATTTATATGCTTACAGTCAGAAGACAGTTACTTGGCAACCTGAATATAGGAGCTATCTTTTCATAAAGACTCTTAAAATAATGGAGGATCCATCCCTTTTCACTGTCTTTAACCCCCACCATGCTGTTTGTGTACCACATTTAAGACTACCAACATTTCATCCAAAAATATTTTATTGCCCCCTTACAGGACTTGGAAAGAGTATATATCTTTAGATGCTCACTCCACCCTGAAACAAAACAAAGAATCCCACAACAGCAGATGGCTCGTTCTGAAAGGAAGTACACTAAAAGAACACACACAAACAGGTATTAGTACCTAGCACTTAGGCGCTAATAACAAAGTGGTTACATCAGGCCTCTCGAGAACTGGACTTGACATCTGAGGTTCCACAGGCTGGGGCTTCCCAAACTGCTGCCTCCGGTGGTTCAGCCACTCTTGGCCCACTTGGCTCATTTCTTCACCAGCCACTACCCCTGGATTTGTTAGTCTCGGTAGAAGGGTAAGTTGAATTCTATAATGCCAGTGTAAAAATTCAACAGAAGCCCTAAGGCAGTAGTAGTGTAACTCTATAAATACAAACATCTTTAAATAGACATTGCTTCAGGCCAATGAGACTGAAGTTTATTTGACTATTTTATGGTAGGGGAAAAGGCTGAGTGTTGATGTGAAAGCCCTGATATCAGTAATGGGGATGGTGGAATTGGCCAGCAGAGGAGAGGGCAGCAGGTAGGCCAGCTGCATCGATTCACAGGAAGCACTTGGATCCTCGGCAGGAGGGGTCCCCTCTTCTTCCGACTCATGCTTCCCATACCCGACAACCTGAAAAAGGCACGAGATAAAAGGTGAGAAACATGCTGAGATTTGAGCAAAGACTTGAATCAGTGAGAACCCACAAAGGAAGGAACTATAGTGTGTTTTATACTCACATGGACGCTGAGTATTTTACTTCCTGGTCCTCTGTGAGCCTTGAACCAGGTGACCAGGTCTGACTTTGAGAATGATTTCAGTGCTTCAATCTTACAGAGGAAGGGAAGGGTGGAAAGTGTGTTGAAGAAGGAAAATATATGTAATCCCCAGGCAGACCCCCTTGGTTTTCCTTAGCATCTGAACTTAGATCTAGCCTTCCAGAGAAGGGTAAAGATGGACGTTTGTGTCACACCTCTGTTTCAAAGCACTGACCTCTTTTAGCACCTCAGAGGTTAGCAGATGCTGTAATTACAGCTGAGTACCATTCCCAAGTCTCTAATGTCACAGCTCATTTACATGGTAACTGCATACTCGTGGTGGGGGAGTGGTTTGACAAAAAGAATTGAGACAGAGGAACTCTGTCTTGCTTGTGTTAAAAACTGATGTCCTTTGGTAATGCACAGAGGTTACATGTTATTGAGGGAAGCGCTGCATTGCAGGAACCAGTGGCAACCCCTGCCCTGTAAATTTTATACTCTGAGCTACAAGCTGTGAGATAACTTGCACTCGGAATCACTGAACCTGGAGGAACTGCCTGTTCATCAAGACCCAAAAAGTCAATTTTCTTTAGCAGAAACCATTGTTCTCATAAAATATTGTGGTGAACATCAATACATAATACAAAAATGGAGCTGCTCCTTTGAGTGGCAGTGAAGGGGTAAAGGTTAGCAGCCTACTTACACCATCACTTAAAATGCTAAAAAGGCAAGTCGGGGTCGGGGTGAGTATCGCAGGGTTCTCCTCCAGACAGTACCGGCTTGCTTGGACCTGAGACTCCTGAAAGTCAAGAACCCTCACTGGTTCAACAGGGCTGTCTTGTTTTGAAAGTCATTACCTCGTGGGCAAGGCGGTCAAAGAGGTACTGCTGTGTCACTACTTCATTCCAGTTTCTGTCCACTTCCTCCCCAAGGTGGGTATCTTCACACTCCTTGAGCTTGATCAGAGCTGTGACCTGTTTCCACCAGAGAGCCGTGCTTAGGCATGCCACCACTCCACCTCCCCCAGAACAAACCTGGCGCTTCCAGCCTGGCTGTGATGGCCCTTGCCGGCCTGATCAGGAGGGAGGAAACCAGAAAGACACTGGTCAGACTAAGGTGGACTACAGAGAGGACAAGCTGACCAGCAGTTACCTGGGTGTTGAATGCATCTTCAGTGAGGTTCTCGATCTTCTCCTCAAAGCTGGAAAGAAACTCTTCTATCTTCTTCTCAACGGTCTCTGAGCTGAAACAAAACACCTTCAATGAAAAAAATCAGAGATCTTGAAAGAACTGAGACTAAGGCTTTTTTTCCCAGGAAAAAAGGCTACACTGTTTAATGCTACCCTAAGCTGAGGGAAGGAATAGAATGCGGAGGGACTTCCCACTTTGCCCACCTGCAGCCCAATTCAGTGGTGTCATCCTGAAGCAGTCACAGCCACGTATCACAACGCCATGCTGAGAACTATCAAGGCCTTAAACCTTGGCTCCAGCATGAATGCCATGTCAGGCATGCTTCCTTTTCTCGTCCTCAGATCTAACTGAAGCAATTAAAAAAAAAATATGCTGGCAGCCCCTGCAGTGACCACAAGACTTGAGTCAACTCCTACAGGGTCCAGTGGAAGCTTGATCAGTCCTGGATGTGCCATCTATTGCCATCCCTGCCCTGCCCAAGCAGCTGCATAGAGCAGACTGAAGGTTTAAGGGAGCACCTACGGCCCCCAACTCTACTCACCTGTGTTTGGTTGCCTGAGTCCCCACAGTGACAGAGAATCCTAGAATCCCAGATGTATTCCTGCAAGTCGGGTAGACATGGTACCTACAGCCAGAGTGAAAGGGAGTTTATGGGGCCACCTGGGCCTTGGAGACACTAAATACATCAGGCCAGGTTCCTACCCTAGCCTGTACTCGATCTGCAGGTCTTCAACCACAAATAGGTATGCAACTACTTCACTCTCAGGTCAAGGTGCCTGCCTCTGCTGAATTAGAAACCACAAGCTAGCTTGCTTTCTTATCCTGAAACTCAACCAAACTGTAAGCCCGATCATAGTCCAAGATGCAAAGTCTGGTAAGTAGCTGTTAGTCTAACACACACAACCAAAGACTTCATAGAAGCAACTCAGGATATCTGACAAATCTCAGCCTATAAAGTCCCAGACCTTTGCCAGTGGACTTACCCAAGGGTCTGCTTGGTTCGAAGAAAGTCAAAACAAGGCTCTTCCATGTGCATCTGTAATTCAACACACTGCCCGTCAGCTCACCTCCCCGCAAGAAAACCTTTCTTGCCTCCAAAGAGGTCCATGCACCTCCCAAGTCACTGCCTCCCTCCCTGCGTTCCTCCTAAATGGCCCGGGGCCCAGTCTGTGCTCAGGCTGGCTAAAAATACTCAGTGACCCCACCTTACCTTCTAATTGGGTTTCTGATCACCCCAAGACCCCAGTCCTCCGGCTAAAAGCTAGGCTCACAGTGGGTCAGGGGTTCCCAGAAACCTCAACTCTCCTCTACACACTTACCACAAGCAGCTCCATAAGAGTGTATTCTCTCAGACTCCTGGTACCTGACTGAAAGGAGAAAGTGATCAGACCAACAGAATATCCAATGGCTTCTAAGGCTTAATAATGTAGCCATTCTTGGCAACTACTTATTTATGCAGTATCCCTCTTCTCTTCTCCAAAAGAATCACACTTCTACTGCCATGCTTTCAACAATCTTTCTTACATACATGCCACCTTGCCAGCCTGAAGGTCTGTATGCCCAGCACTAGCACAGAATTGCAGGGCGACATGGAGGCACAGCGTAGACAATCCCTACTCCGCCAACTTCTGACCAGAAAGCCCACAGGATACATTCTAAAATCCAGCACCTGCACTTCAAGGCTCTAATCAGGACAGCAGAAACTGGAGATCATGAAAACTAGCTCTATCCTTACCTCAGGTAGAAAAAAAAGTAGGAACTTAATGCAACTACACACAGGGATACAAACCAGTTGATACAAAAAATACCCAAGAAGCAGAACCCACATTTGGGGATCTCACCCTGGCCAGCCTGGAGAAATAAAATGAAAGGGGGTGGGAGGCCACTACAAGAGATGTTGCTAGTACATCCCCGGAGTCAGGTCTTGCAGGATCCTCTGGCACCAACTCATTTCTCATCTTTCCCATTTCACCACAGGAAGATGCTAATGGCCATGTGTCCTGCAAGCCCAGAATAATCAGTAAACTTCCTGTTTCCCTTTAAGAGGGCTAACAAAGTCAAAACTTTGTATCAATCTCCTGTTCAAAATGCAATCTGGTTTCCTAAAGGAAGCAGTTTCTATTAGAGGTGACACCAGCTACATCTCAAGATGTGGAATCCCGCCTGAACATGGGAGCTGCACTCCTGCCTCAAGTTTCAAGCAGTTGGAGGCACAGTACTCAGTAGGACCAGGCTGTACCGTGTGGACTCGGTGACATGACAGAACCTCGAGAGAGACCACAGATTGGAATGCTATACCTCACAGACGCTGGATATCTAGAGAAAGACAAGTCTACCAACCTAGCTCCAGAATAATTGTGGATCCTGCACTAAAGGACTCATTAAGACTTGAGTAAAGCTGGCACATGAATTTGCTTCTGACTACCAAATCTGGTCAATGTCAGGATAAAACTCAGGCCCAGGGCCAGAAACACAGTAAAAGGATAAATTAACCATAAGGCCACACCACCCAAAGGCCAGACCAGGGACTTCACAAGGTCTGAGAAGAAAGTGACTTCCTGGGCAGCAACTATGCGAGCCCCCGAGTCTGCAAAGTCTGGGGTCAGGCTGGATGGCCAGAGGTTAGGGCAGGCTAGGAGCCAAGTGAGACTGTGGTGAAGCACTTCTTCACTTTAAACACCCCACCCCTCAAGAGTAGTGTGGAAAGAACACAAAGCCTGTGAAGAGAAGAAATACATTTGAGACTAAGCAAACAAGGGACTTTAAACCTTAGATTTATCATCCATAAAACAGAGGTAGTAAATCTTTTCTCTCAGATCCTTTGAAACCTTTATAACTAGTGTTACTGTTTACTTGTACGCAAATTGTTTATGTTTACTTTTGTCTCTTTCAAAACTCCCCTTTTAATAATTTACTGCTTTTGATCCCCAGCACAAAAAAAAAAAAAAAAATTTACTGCTGCCTGGAGTTCTGTCAGGTGAGCACAGAGGAATTTCCATCCATACTTTGGGATGTTTCTCTAGATTACTGGTTAGTTGATTAATGAAGTAGTACCTCTTTGTGACTGAAAAAGGATCCATTTTACTGACTCTAACAATTTTTAAATGTAGTACTTTAAAACAACAAATGACCCCAAGCATAAAACTACAGAGTAGGGCCTTGAAGGTTGCTGGGTTTTAGTGCCCTAAAGGTACCTGGCCACGAGCATGGTCACACGATGAGGCCAACTGACCTGGTAGTACACGGTGACTTCTGAGTTGGCATCGCCCTTGTTCAGAGCCTTCACTTTGCATATGTGGTGGCCACTGGGCAGCTCTACCACCTGGAACTGCACGGGCATCTCCTGCTCCAGGGGCATGAAGTTCAGCTTGCTGCGAAAGAACCAGCATGGGCGCTGAAACTGCGCTTTTATTCTCCTACCCCACCCACAAACTGCAGAAGCCAGGCCTTCGCCATCCCTCTTAAATTGCTTTCTTTACATCAACTTCAAAGAAATCTACCATGGATAGTATTTCAAATGCAGGTTTAATAGCAAGTGAACTGTGGCTTAATGCCCTCTTTCTGGTAAGAATATTCCCCAAGGAGAAAACTCAAACCAATACTTACTCAACAACATATTTCAGGAAATCCATAGATTCCTAAACAGCCAAAGACAGTAACTACATTAGTCCTGACATTAATTCACCCAGAACTATGCATTACCAATTTTCTAATTTTTTAGAGCACCCTGGATAGCATTAGGAAAGAGATACAGTCTCTCACCTAAATGCTGAACACATCACTGATCAGGCTAATCATTTACCAATTCAATACTTAACTCTGTTTATTAAACACCAAATGCCTCTTAAATGAACAGGTTTCTCTTTTGGCTTCCTTGGTACTCTGTTTACTGTGTGGTCAAATATTTCCTCCAGTGGATCAAACCTACTTATTCAGTGTCAGTTTATCCAATCAGGCCGTGCCCTCTAGGGCAGCTGTGACTGTGTTTAAAACCAGGCCCCGTATCAGAGTCTGGGGAGAGTAAGCAAAAGAACAGCACTTAAAGTAGGTGACTACATCCTCTTCCTCTCTCCAGACTTCTTTTTTCTTATCTCTATAATAAAAGGTAGCAGGGTGAGCTCATCTCTGAGGTGGTTTCTCCCGGGGGATGTCACAGCACTCAGTCCCCAGAAACAGAAGCCCGGGCCCGGTGCCCCCACTGTGCTATTCTTGCTCTTTTTGCTGAGGGTTGAGCCTGAAAATACTTTCTGTGAGCAAAACGAAACTAAGGCTGGCTTTGGGTTTGAGAGACAGAGACAGGGAGGAGGGAGAAGACATCAGCTACAGTTTTAAGAGTGACTATTATCTCCTAAGCACTTCTTTATCTGGCCTAACCTCAGGCTTCATCGTTTTTTCATTTAAAGTTTATCATTTTGATCACTTTCTTATAGTATACAGTTCAGTGTTAACTATATTCACACTGCTGTGAAACAGATTTCCAGAACCTTTTCATCTTGTAAAATCAAAACTTATATCCATTAAACAACTGCCCTCTTCTTCCCCCCAGACCCCATCCCCTGAAGCCCACCATTATACTGTTTCTACGAAGCTGATTACTTTAGATACCTCATATAAGTGAATTCATATTTCACTTCAACTTTTATAACAGCCTCATAATGGGCTTTAAATATTTCTTAACTACAGATCTTTTTTTTTTTGGTGCCAGGGATCGAACTCAGGGCCTTGTGCATGCAAGGCAAGCACTCTAACCACTGAGCTAAATCCCAGGCCCAACTACAGATCTTTTTAAATCCCTCATGTGCTACAAGATAAAGGCCCAGCTCCTTGGCTTGAGGAAGCCTGTCATACAGATTCTGGCTATGAATGTATCCATCCCTTAAGAGTCCCCTCCTTCTACTTTACTTTTGTATTTTTTTGGTGGTAGTACTGGGGATTGAACCCAAGAGTACTCTACAACTGACCCACCTCACTAGCCATTTTTATTCTGAGACCCACCCTGGCCTCAAACTTGCAATCCTCCTGCCTCAGCCTCCCAAACAGCTGGAATTACAGGCATGGGCCATCACACCCCGCTCTTTCCTTTCACTTTAATCTCTACTTAAACTATTCATGGTTTCACAGACAATCTTCAACACATGTAACAAAGCATACATATGCCATTTTTCACTCAAAGTCATAAATACTAGTCTTCTTCAAAGAAAGCTGCTGAGCATCAGAGGGGCTAGGTTCCCTCCTAATCAGAATATAATGGTGAATGACTAAAAGTACAGAGCTTCCCTGCTGGGAAAGAACTAATGCAATTCCAGAGTCTACAACTGCATTCAGGCCCAGCCTACAGTAACAGTATCTCGTGCTTACCGTGCTTGTGACGTTCCCTTGTACCAGGCCCTCAACAAAGAGCTGGGATTTGAACTCTTTGACGAAGCTCAGCAGAGACTCAAGGGAAAGGCCATCCATCAAAGCCCGGTACTTGTCAATCATGGACCAACGGGCGTATTCCAGGATTAAAAGTCGCACGTCTCTTTACAGAGGACAGAGGGGGAAAAAAAACGCCAAAATTTTTTTGCAAGAAATGGATATCAATAAGAAAATATTTGGCCAAACTTATACAGATGATGTGTTTTTAAGGACAAAATTTCTATCACAACTTAAGATGGGCAAACAATGTCATAAGCACAAAAAGAATTTAAAATTGCATATATAAACTTTTAAATAGATTTACTCCCTAGTACACTAACACACTTACCTGTCTCTCAGTTGCAAAGTAAAATATTTCACAGAAGTTGCTGGATGACAAAAACAATCCTGGGCAACAGGGGCAAGGCAGGGGGCATCATAATCCCTGACCTGAAACTATAAGCTACTATGATAAAAACAGCATGGTACTTGGCACAAAGACAGACCCGAGGATCAATGCAGAAACAACTCCAAACACACTCAAATACCTCAGATTCAACAAAGGAGCCAAGACAGCCTCTTTAACAAATGGTGCTGGAAAAACTGGCTTGCCACATGCTGAAAACAAACTAGATACATATCTCTCACCATACACTAAACTAAAATCGAAGTGGGTCAAAGACCTAAACATTAAAACAGAAACACTAAGTCTACTGGAGAATAGAATAGGAATAACTCTCAAAGACATAGGGGTAGGAAAAAAATTTATCACTAGAACCCAGACTGCACGGGCAATCACACAAAGAATCAGTGCTTGGGATTACATCCTATTAAAAGGCTTCTGCACAACAAAAGAAATCACCAGTAGAGCAGGACGAAAATCCACAGACTGGGAAAAAAATCTCTGCCAGCTGTCCCTAAAGAACTCAAAAAAAAATCAAACCCCCCAAATTTAAAGACCCAATCCAAAAATGGGCATCTGAAATGAATAAACATTTCTCAGATGAAGAAATAAAAATGGCAAACATACGAAGAAGTGTTCAACATCACTGGTCATTTGAGAGATGCAAATCAAAACAATGCTAAGATTCCATCTCACTACAGAAAGAATTAGCTATTAACAAGAAATCAACCAACAAGAAGTGCTGGCGGGGCTGTGGGGAAAAAGGAACCCTCCTCCGCTGTTGGTGGAAATGTAGACTAGTCCAACCACTATGGAAATCAATATGGAGACTCCTCAAAAAACTAGAACTAGAGGTTCCATTTGACCCTGTTATTCCTCTGCTTGGTATCTTCCTAGAAAAATTGAAAACCTCACACCATAGAGATATATACATAACCATGTTCACAGCGACACAATTTGTAATAGCTAAGTCTTGCAATCAACCCAAATGCCCAACAACTAAGGAATGGCTAATGAAGATGTGGTTTTTCTATACAATGGAGTACTACTCTGCCATAAAAAGGATAAACTAGAGTCATCTGTAGGTAAATGGATGCACCTTGAGAACATACTCTTAAGTGAAATAAATCAGTCACTCATAAGTACACATCGAATTGTTTCTCTGATATGAGAAACCATAAGTGTACATAAAGACAAAGAGGTATAATAGGCATTAGGTAAAAGAAAGATAATATTCAAAAGAGAGGAGAACTAGAAGGGGAGAAGGGGAAAAAGAAGGAAGGGAAAAAGGAAAGAAACAAAGGGGAAATACAAAGGCAGTATTTAGGAGTTACTGGATGCACAGGGCTATTCAGGAGCTTTTCAACATCACATCAACAGGAAAAATGTAAATAAACCTGCTGTAAATAAAGGAAGAGGGGAACGGAAGGGAAGGATAGGGAAGGATAGGGAACTGGGGTTAGGGGGGAGTGGGGGAACCAAGATACACCATGTACAAGTACAAAACAACCATGATAAATGTGATCATTATGTATACAATGTACCAATACATGTTCTTCATAAAAAAATTTTAAAACATTACAAATATTAAAGAGGTTGCTATATGAGTCAAATTTACCCAATGATACACAAATTTAAAACTATTACACCATGCTGTTTGAAACCTCAGTAACTTAATTACCAGAGGCTGCTATTACGGTGTCCCTTATTGCAGGAACAATAGTCTAGGTAATGGCCATAGTCCAGAATCAGACTAATTTCACCCCACCTCCAAACTGCCCTCCAAGCCATCCCTAATAAGCTGATTGAACTTGGCAAGTTATCTGTAAAATAAGGGAAGTAATAGTGGCCACCATTCACAGGGGTTTGGTGTGAATTAAAGTTAGAAATAAAGTTCTTTGAACAGATCTAGCATATAAATTTTCAATAAACGGATGTATGGTTATTCTACCACTTTCATAAAGTAAATTTCAGAAGTTCTTTTAATATGATAGTATTTAATAAGGTAGCATTTTTATAAACAAAGGCAGTATTTAGGAGTTACTGGATGCACAGGGCTATTCAGGAGCTATTCGTCATCACATCAACAGTTGCTTATGACTCTTCTTTCCAACTTAAGTATTTTTTTTTCAACTTGTATTTATTAGTTTTTGTAACTTTTTGTGATCAGATTATCAATTATTACATGCCTAACAGGTAAAGCCTTCTTCCCCCACTTTCTAATTCTGGTCATTTATGGTCTCATTATGAGAGTGTCAAAAGAAGCAGGTCTTCTGTAGAAGACTGTGCTGTTTGTTCACCATTTATAGACACTCAGCAAGGAAGTCAAGGAAGAGGCTGTGAGCCATGTAAACAAAGGGTTGTGACCTCTAGAGGGGACATTCCTGTTCTTCCCAAGGTTTCTACCTGCTGACAGAGGGTACCCCAGAGAGGCACTCTCTCTGCTTCACACAAGGGTACAGGCTACACTTAGCTCTGGACTGAAGCAAGGCTAAGTTCTGATGCAGGCTGCAAGGGGCTGCCTATTTGCAGAGGCTTTGAGCAGCAGTACATAGGCCACGAGGCTGCCTTCCTGCTCTCTTTTGGAAATTTGGTTGAATTCTAGGTAGTTAAGGACACCAGGTAAGTGACACATGGAACATTTAAGTCAACTACTCATTATACCAGCCAACACACTAAAATCAACAATACACAATTTTGGGCTATGCTTAGGCACATTTTAACTATTTACTCACACAGTAAATTGTAAATTATTAAACTTTATCCATGAAGACTAGAAAAACACCCTTCTTTATTTTCAGCCTCCAATCAAGTATAACAGGCTGCATTCAAGTCTTATTCACAGATACCTACTGAAGTTGGGTTTACAGATCCTGTAACCTTGAACTACAGCACAATTCCAGCATGTCTGAAAATGAGCACTGATACTCTAGCTTAACCTTTCATATCTCTCCCAGGACGTCAAACAGTTTTAGGCCGTCAAAATATAAACTGATCCCGTATATACCCACTTGGCCAGAGTCTCAGGCTTGATGAGGATGTTAAAGTAGGTCTTCTTCAGCTGCTCAGTTATCATGGTAAAGACAGCTGGTGTGGAAGTGAACTCAGTTAAGTAGTCAATAATGAGCTGAAACAGTAGCTGAAAGGAAAAGAAAGAAACACCTTAAGCAGAAAAACATGGAATCCACCAGGTGCTGGGGTGGAAAATGTTTCTTTTTGGTTTTTACCAAGAGCCCAGAAGGGTACTAGGTCTTGTAGGGGTCACAAAAGAAGTACTAATGACTAAAGGAATCTCCAGGGGTCAAATCCTAAATAAAAAATAAAAATAAATTTTAGAAACCTCAATATTTGTCAACTTTGGAGCAAAGACACTTCATTTTTTATCATTTTCCTGGGTATTTTCAAATATTTTTTCTTCCACACGAACTTAAAAATAACTTTATTCCACAATCCCACCATAAAATGTGACTTTAGTCAGAAGAACATTATATATTAATTTTGGAAGTAACTACTTTATATCAAGCTTTCCTATCCAGAAACATAATGAGCCTCTCAAAGTCCTTATTTACTTGCTTCAGTAAGATTCACAGTTTTGGGGGGCTGGGGATTTAGTTCAGTGGTAGACTGCTTGTCCAGAAAGCACAAGGCCCTGAGTTCAATCCCCAGCACCCCCCCAAAAATATTTAGAGTTTTCTTTAGGATAGATCCTAAATTTTTCCTATTTATTCCTAGGTATTTTATTGTTTTTCTCAATATTGTTATGGAATATTTGTTTTCATCCATTTCTAAGTGGTTATTACTACTATAAGAAAAAAATCACTGATTGTGAAATACTGACCTCAAGACTAGCCACATTACACCAAATTCATTTAGTTTTAGTAATCAGTGATTTAGCAAATGATTTTAGTTGTTCTTAGGTTTTCTAAGAATACAATCATATCATCTACAGAGAAAAAATATTTTTATGTCCCCCCAAAAATTTTATTTCATTTTTTTATTTTCTATAGTAGCTAGGACTCTAAAACAATGTTGAATAATAGATGATCATGGGTTATTCTTGGATTGTTCCTGATTTTAATGTTCAGTGGTTGGTCATTTAATGCAACATTCCTGTTTTTCATTGATTTTTGTGTATAATCTCCCTCCATTCCTATTAACTAGAAAGACCTCAAATTTACTGACCTTTTGGCATTTATCACTATACTCACATAGTGATTCTCCTCTGATTCACTTTGCAAGTTATGTTCACCAACCTGCAAACACTGAACAATCCCGGCGCTCCTAGTATTAGCTATGGTAAGTAATTTCTTGCTACATTGTTGGATTTAATTTTCAAGTTTTTAGGATGTTTGCATCTATATTTTGTATGTAAAATCAGTCTTGAATTTTCCATACATAAATGTGTATGTTCCATTTCATTTCTTAATGTTAAGGCTACAAAAACTTCAGAAAATGAAAAACATGAAATACTTTTATAGGGTTTCTATTTTAAAAAATTTTTCCAGGTAATTCCAAAACATACTTTCCAAATGGCAACCACCTTGTTAGGTTTTATTCTATCTGGATCTTTAAACTACATTATATTTAGGCTTTTGAAGGTGGACAAAGGTAAAATACTCCATAACTCTTCCTAAGGCCAACACTTGCTCCCAGAAAGACTGAGGGGGGCAAGGGCATAAAGGGTAAAACTATATTCCTTGGTACACTCTTCTGTATTCCTGCCAAGATGGAGGCTATCACCTCCTAACACAAGTCTCATTTCTGGGATGTTCTTTCCTCTACAATTTTCTGTATGTGAATCCATTTCCCCAAACTTTAATATAATATAGTCTATCTAAGAAGTCTTGATATAAAATCTGTCATTGGGTACATTGTATTATTTTACTTGGTATTTATTTATAATTTTTTTTGGTTTTCTTTTTCAGACAGTCTCACTACGCAGTTCAGGCTGGCCTTGAACTCACTACGTAGCTCAGGGTGGCCTCAAACTCATGGCAATCCTCTTGCCTCAGCCTCCTGAGTGCTAGGATTACACATAAACCCTACCACACCCAGCTCTACTTGATATTTAATGATCTTCATTCTTTTAGCATCACATTTTTTCCTCAGCTATAAAGTTTTTGACAAAGTGACACTAGAACACATTTCTTACCAAAATATAAATTACTAAGGAGATATACACCCTATTTCTAAAAGGCTCAGAAACTTAGGAGATGAACAAGACACACATACAGGTATTTCTCGTTTAAAGACCTACCTGTTTAATGACTTTTTGGACTTACAACATGCCACTTAAGACTTATGACCTGTCTCCTTTTTTTTGTACAGTTCTGCACATCTTCTTTATAGAGTCTCCATGTCTTTTTTTGTACAATACACCTTGTTTATACTGTAACCTTGGCTGACTGTACAAGTATACTTCTATATGCTATTGTACATCACAGTACTGCATGTCAGAGTTATGTAAATACAGTAAAACCAAAGTCATCAAGTTGGAGCTTTCTTTGACCATTTCGGTGTTCTGAATATTGTAATGTACATAAATACTATATACAAATCCTCGTTTAGTGACCAATTCATTTAACAACCTAGCCACAGGAACAGAACTCAGTTGTTGTTAATTGAGGAGTGTCTGTACTGGAAATAATGAGAGAGCACAAGAGGAAGAAAGGGCTCAAGCATTTGAGTTCTATTTTGTGCCAGCTCTTTACATCTGCTCTTGCAGTATGGTAAGAAACTTAGCTCAAATCATCTTAAGTGCCGGTGTTAACTACTGAGAAAATAACAGCAAAAGGAAGTATGATCAAGCCTAAGACATAGGCTATCAGTAATTAATAAAATATATAGCACCTCATGCATAAGCTTCTGTGCTTGGTGCTACAGGAGCAACAGATATAAATGTAGTATTTTCAAGCTATGAGGAAAATAATATATGTACTTACAGGTAGTTTGTGGTTGAATCCTTTTACTCGAATAATTAAACCATGTTCTCCAGCTACCAATTTATATTCCAGCTGTGCCACATCAGCTTCATATGCTGGTTCCGCAAGGTTATGGGTAAGGATATTGACAAAGATATCAAAGAGGACCACACTGAAAAGTACAAACAGAATCATTAATTGGCAAGAAAGACAAGAATAAATAAATTTGCTTTAATTTAGAATAAGAAATTTTACTTTTATCAAGGTATTAATTCCTTACTACAGAATATAAAATTGTATACTAACTTGTTTTAAAGGTAAACTCAGCACTTAGGTTAATCAGGACTCAGGGTCACAGACATAGCATGAAACTCCCTCCGTCAGCAGTGTTTCTCAATCTTTTTCATGTCACATACACACAGAAAATGATGACGGGCACACTGTACAGTGAAGTGAATGGAACACACAACTGAGGCACTACCCTCAAGGCTCTGGCTACCCTCTAAGCTCATATTTTTTCTAACAATAATATGAGGATACTGGGCATGGTGGCACATGCCTGTAAACCCAGCACTCTAGGAGGCTGAGGCAGGAGGACTTCGAGTTTGAACCCAGCCTGGGAAACACAGCAACTTAGCGCAACCCTATCTCAAATAAAAAATTTAACCTGGGCTGGTGATGTACCTCAATGCAAAAGTTCTGGGTTAAACCCCCAGTACTGCTAAATAAATACATAAATAACAAATGTGATGGAGGGAGGAGCATTTTTTAGAGTGGATATTAATACATTTTAATACCCCTTGTTATTTTAATATTGGATTTTTCAGTTAAGTGGCAAAGGAAAAGAAATGTACCATTGTGTCCTGAGTACTTCCTATGATTCATGCATATTTTAGGCTCTCTGACCTACCACAATACACCCATCTACAATATATAAATTATTTATAATTATATTCCTTGGCAGTCTTTAAGTACATGACCAACAGATCCATCAGTCTGCACTGTACACTAGGAGCTAACTCTAGGCTACCAGGAGGACTGATCTAAAAGGAACTCACTGTTTTGTGACTCTATGACTAACCTACATAAAACATGAGCATGTTTTATATATATAGGAGCCACAGTTTGATTTTAATGCTCAGTATTGATGCAAATAGCTTGCTTGGATCATAGAAAAAATACATAAAGTAGCAACACAGCTTGAGTACTGAGAAAAAAATGAATGATTTAGACTGAAACAAACAAAACAATTTTCCAATAATAAAAAAGTTTTTTTCCAGAAAAAAAAGGATCATTGCTTACTTTGCTGCAGACTTCTGTATCAAAGGTGAGATCAGATGGAAACGTATATAGGCTGGAAAAAAAAAAAAAAAGACCATAGCTAAAATATGGAAGGCCAGAGCCCTCAAACATTTACATGTTGGCTATCCACCCCACTTTATTCAAATTATGAATAAACTATTAACCCTTACAATTGTTATTCTTTTTTTTTTTTTTCTCCAACACACTACATGTTTATTTTTAAGGTTTTTGTTTTTGAGCTAGGGTCTCACTATGTAGTCTAGGCTGGCTTCAAACTCATCATCTTCCTGGCTCACCTCCTGAATACTGGAATTACAGCTGGGATTATAGGCATGTACCAACATGCCCAGCTCCTACAGTTTGTTTTGTTTTGTTTTGTTTTTAGGGGAGTGCTGGGGATCAATCTCAAGGCCTTGAGCTTGCTAGGCAAACACTCTTACCATTGAGCTAAATCCCTGACCCCTCTTATGGGCTTTTAAAAGGTAGTATTTACCACTCCAGAAAAAATTCCCTAGAAGGTACACAGATATATGGACACATACACAGGAAGGTCTATAAATATTCATGTTTACTAATAGCTTAACAGAAGCAAAAGGTTTACAGAGGTGTACATGACAAAAACATTAAAGGGAGGCTGCAGATACAGCTTAGTGGCATAGCATTTGCTCAGCAAGCAAAAGACCCTGGGTTCAATCCCCTGGCAACACATATGGGCTCACATGAACATGTGCACACACACACAAAAGAACATTAAAGGAACACGCTAAAGTTAACAGAAAGCTAGAGTGCAGCCCTTTTCTAAGGAAGCTGAAGAAATGTTAAGAACATTTTTTGAACCAGCCATGATGTCAACATGCCTGTAATCCCAGAACCTTGGGAAGCTAAGACACAAGGATCCCAGATTGGACCACAGGCTGGGCAACTCAGCGAGACTGTTTCGAATTTAAAAATTTTAAAAGGGAGAGGCTGGGTTTGCTGCAGATGTAGATCAGCATGAAGACTCTGGGTTAGGTCCTTACCACAAAAACAAAGAGGAAAAAAAGAATGCTTTTTAAATGTTTTATAAGCTATTCAAGAAACCTCTGGAAAGCTGGGGCTGTAGCTCACTGGAAGAGTGAATGCCTAGCATGCATCAGGCCCTACATTCAATCCCTAGCACAACAAAAAAAGAAAAGGAAGAAAGAAAACTTTGGAAACACCTCAAAATTTTCAAGAAGCCAGGCACACTGGTGCAAACCTGTAATCTCAGCACTCTGAGAGACTGAGGCAGGAGGATCATGAGTTTAAGCCTAGCCTGGGCAACTTTGTGAGACCCTGTCTCAAAAAATAAATAAAATAAATGAAAGGGCTAGAGATGTAGTTGCTCAGTTTTGAAGGCCCAGGGTTCAATCCGCAGTATCATCAAAAATAAACTAACAAACAAAAATACTCAAGACAGCCCCATAGAGCTATATAGTACAGCTGTGTTTGAGGTTGGGGACCTGGGGACCTGGGTTAAATGACATCCAAAGGCACTCAGCTTTATGATTCCAAGTTGCTTTAGTAAGTTCCAATGCTATGCACAGAACAAAACACAAAACAGCAACATACTCTGGGCCATAAGCTCAAAGACAAGAACTTTAGAGTCTGATTATACTATGCTTCCTTTTCTGCAAAGAAATTGGCAGAAGAAAGCAAATGGGGGAGATTTTACATATGTAATGCTGGATTTTGGCTATATATGTATCTAACAAGAATTTTCTTCACAAAGTCTTATTCTCTCTCTTTTTAAAAATAATGTTCAAATAATACCACTAATTCCTTAAGATGGCCAAAGACCTGGCTCTGCTTTCATGTATCTGAAAGAAAAATATCTGAAAATAATTTCCTTCTAGGCTTGAACTTTTATTTCCTGGAAACTAGGATATAAGGATTTCTGTGACAGCACAGGAACACAGCAAGAATCTGACAGATAAGCCTAGAAAAGATCCTTAAAAAGAAAGGGGAGAAGGAGGCAGACAAAAGACATAGGGAAGAAAAGACTGCTACAAAGTAGAGAAAGATTTTTTTAATTCTCATGCTTTTTAGGGAATGCAACGTATTACCTTTGGGGATTTTGAATTTGTTGTCTTTCTTATACCACAGGCAACCTTGTGGAGTATTCACAATTTTAACTGGGTATTCTGTTTCAGGGCAATCAAAAGCCTTCAGTGTAAAGTCCGTGGCTAACAAAAGAAAAAATAATTCATTCAGTTATTTTAACAAGATTCCCAGGAATATGTTCTTGGTTTCAGAAGTCTAAGTTATTTTACTTTGTGGCACAAATAAACCAATTCAAATACTGCAGTACAGACTAAATACACTCCGAAGATCTATAATTTCCTAAGCTGATTCTGATCTCTACATTCTGTTTCATTCCCTTTCTCTGAGACTATTTGTACAATTCAACATAAATAAATAAATAAATAATTTAGTGGGTTTTTTTTGTTTTTGTTTTTTTAATGAGACAGGGTCATACTATGCAGTACAGGCCAACTTCAAACTCACTATGATCGCAGGCTAGCCTTCAATTTGTGCTCCTCCTGTCTCAGCCTCCTGAGTGCTTGGAATATAGGCATGCCTAACTGAATGAATATATTCTTGAATGAGAATGTCTTTTACCAACTTTATGAACATCTGGAAGTTCTGCTCAAAGAAAGACAAACTTGTCATTTCAGTTAATGAAAACAAATAGTAGCATTTCATTTAATGAAAACAAACTGTAGATGAGAAATAGCTAATTTAAGGAAAACTGGGAATAAAAGAAGTATTTGCTATTTTATTAAAAAAAAACTCAGTTGTTTTAGCTAGGGCTGGACTGAACTTTCCAATATACACAAGACTTTTTAAAAGGTTCCCCCCCTAATTGAGGTAAGATTCAAATGATATAAAATCAACCATTTTAAGGTGAACAATTCAGGGGCATTAATACACTCAACAAGGTTGTACAATCACCGCTTTTATCTAGTTTGAAATCATTTTCATCGCCCCTAAAGGAAAACTTATATCAATTAAGGGAGTTATTCTCCATTCCTGAATCTACCCACAGCCAAGCAATCATCAGTCTGTGTTCTGTCTTCATGGATTTACTTTAGATATTTCATATAAATGAATTCATGTATGACCTTTTGTGTCTGGCTTCTTTCACTTGGCATGGTATGTTCAAGATTCATCCACATTAAAACATCCATCACTACTTTTTATGACTGAATAATATTCCAAACTATGTATATACCAATTTGTCCATTCATCCATTTGGTTACTTTTCCATCTATTGGCTACTGTGCACAGCGCTGCTAGGAACATGCAGCTATGTATTTATTATACATACATACATATATACACATGTAAAACTGCTGGGAAATAAGGTGTTCTGAATAAATTACTGTTACAAACAACTATAAAATCTTTGACCTACAATCAGTGGGCTTTCACTTTTTTTTAGCTATAATTCAGGTTGGAAATATGTTTTCCAATGCAAGCTAGTAGACAGACACACCCATATGCACCTATATGAAACAAAAGTTTTTGAAATAACAACCTTTCTATACGTAATGAAACATTTTGCTATTCTCTATTCTCATTGATTTTTTAATCCTTTCCCAGCTCATTCCTCTGACCTCAAAACACCTAACACTGATTTTACAACCTGCTGAAAGGTTGCAACCTGCACTTTGAAAAACACTAGAACAATGTAACAAGATAAGGACAATTCTTTTCTAAGCAAGGAGAAAAAGCATAAACTTCAGAGAGTCTCAAGATCTGTATTTATAGCCTACTTGTTCCATTTATCAACTGAGTAGTCTTGCACAAGTCACTCTGCTTTTCTGAATTTGTGTCTTCTCATTTGGAAAAGTAAAATAGTAATGCCCTAGTAAAATATTACTAGGATTCTAAATAAAATATGAACTCATATGGTACTTGTAAAATATAATGTACTATATAGATGTGTTTTGTTTTTAACACATGGATAGATCATATATAACGACTGCTTACTGACCTATGTACTTGTTTTCAGCTGGAAGATGAAGATCTGGATTTAATTCAAAATTACTCTTCCACAGTTCAGTCCAAGAGTTTTCAACATCTGTAGAGAGAAAAACAAACTAATCCAACAAATAATACAATGTTCAGAATTCTCATAACAAACTGTCATCAAACAACCTGCACATATGAATTCTCCTATCTCAGGAATACTATTTCTGACATATCCAGGCAATCTAGAATTTTTCTACCCAAAATGTGGCCACAGCAGCACACTTAAATAGAATCTGAGTTTTCATAAGATCCTCAGGTGATACCCATGCACACCAAAGTTTGAGAAGCACTTTCTAAAAATACAAAAAAACCCTCTGCCTTCTAAATACCAAAACAGCAAGATTTTTGCCACTGGCTAACACATATAAACATAACAGAAAATAACTTCCCCTCAAAGTAATTTACACTTCAAAGTGATCTTTTAAAAACTGTACGTTTTTTTCCCTCGCATGGACCACCAGACAAATTATCACAGAATAAAAATTCCCAGATGAGTCAGATATACTAAATGTAGGACAAATGTTAAAATATTTACCTTCTATGCTATACTGAGTGCCAAACCACTTCTCCTTGAGGTCACATTTTCCCTCATTAGCACCAGACAGTAGAACAAGATTTGCTTTTTGAGGAACTAGCTGATTAAGGGCTTCAGCAATGACCTAATAAAGGAGGGGTTAGGGGATAAGAGAAGAGAAATGCACACAAGAACAACATTTGTTTTTTTTTTTAAGGTACCAGGGATTGAACTCAGGGCCTTGTGCTTGCAAGGCAAGCACTCTAACCACTGAGCTAAATCTCCAGCCCCACAAGAAATATTTTAACCTAATATATTTCTGTTAAAAGGGCAAAGTGACATTGTTAGACACCCCTAAGATACTAGCATCTTGAAGCTCACAAAACTAGCTTCAGTCCACAAACACCACTGGTTTATTTGTGTTTTGAAAACTGTTTTTCAGTCTTATTGAGGTATAATTACAAATATCAAATGTTTCTTGATGATACTTTACAGTGCTCATCTCAAACCCCACATATTAACAGTGCTAGAAATAAAACTATCATATAACTAAGCTTTTTTATTATGTGCCAAACAGTGTTAGACATATTGTTTGAATTAATGTTAAAAACAACCATAAGGCATATCTATTTTGCAGAATATAATACACAGCTTCAGAGGTTAAAGGCTAAGTAATGCTCAGGTTAAAGATTATGTAATTCAAACAGGACATCTAGAAGTGACAAAAGTGGAGTTCTGGGGCTGGGAATTCAGCTCAGTGGTTAGAGTGCTTGCCTAGCAAGCACAAGGCCCTGGGTTTGATCCTCAGCACAAAAAAACAAAAAACAAAAAACAAAACAAAACAAAAAAAAACCAGTGGAGTTCTAAGCAAGTTTGCCCATGATTCCAAAGACTGTGTTCTTAAAAGCTATATTTCACATCACCTCAAAAAAACAATGCCAGTGTAGCATTTCCTTCAAAAAAAATCCTCCAGGTATGATAAAGATGAACCACAACATTACGTGTGTTGGTTTGAAATCCTAACTGCCACGTAAACATTATTTCTTTCAGACAAAAAACAACAAATGATGGTTCAGAAAAACAAAATACTCAGGCTCTTGGACAAAACCATTCTAGGGATATGGCAAGAATGTGCGATTGTACCTCTTCTTTTACCTTTCTCTATCCTCTTTAAAATTAGTAGTTCTGGAATAAAGACCCTTTGCCAAAGTGTTTCAACCTCAATATTTGCACCACCTTGGGCCAGACAATTCTTTGTTGTAGGGCACTGTCCTTGGCATTCTAAGATGTTAGCATCATGGGCTTCTATCTACTAGATACCAGGAACACCCCACACTCTAACCTGGTACTGTCACAACCAGAATGTCCCTATACACTGACAAATATCCTGTGTGGAGAGGTTACCCCTGGTTGACAACTGCTACCCTGTAAGATGCAAGGTAACTTAATCCCCAGTAGTAGAGCAATGACCCTAACCAACTATTCATTTGCATGTAATATTATCTATAAGTCATGTGTTTCTAAATTTAGGGAATCTTGTATTTTTCTTGTAAATATTTTTAAATGATTAAAAGTTGTAACAGTTTTGAGTCTCTGGCTGAATTAAAAGGTAAGCTAAACCAGTAATACTTAGATATTGCCTGAGCTAGTGTAGATGTTTCAACACTTGAGAAACTGTAAAAATTATACCTAAGATGACTTGATTTTCCTCTCTTCTACTACATAGGGAAAGAGGATGAAAAGTAATCAAGATACAAAATATGTACGTATGAGTTCCCCTAAATGAATGTAATAATGTACTGTAAGCATATACCACAAAAAAACCCACATAATATCATGAGAAGTTATCCATAAAACTGACATTCTGTTTAAACAAACAAAAATCCTGACTAAATATAACCAAATTTTCTCCATTCTCAGTTCTTAAGTACATCTCTGCACTGTTCCACCCTCTTCTTTCCCTAAGAGCAAGTTTTAGAAGTGGAAACCTCCTTACTTCTGGCTTGTATTCAAAAAGAAGCTGATCTCCAGTGAGGAAGTCCTGCAGTGGATACAGCTGCATGTTTTCACACATGTTTTCTACATACTCAACTGGATCTGTCTGTAAAGAGGTAAAATTATTTCACATAAGAATCTCTCCATTATTATCCTTAATTTCCAAAAATACACGTATTTTCTTTTTTCAACAATGAAACCAAAAACTTCTGAACAGATACAACCAAATATAATTGCAGCTTAGGTGCGTGTGTTTGTGTGTGTGTTACTGGGGACTGAACCCAGGACCTTTCCACTGAGCTACATTCCCAGCCCTTATTTTTTATTTTGAAACAGGGCCTCACCAAATTGCCCAAGCTGGGCTCGAACTTGTGATCCTCCTGCTTCAGCCTCCCAGAGTGCTGGGATTATAAGCGTGCACCACCATTCCTGGCTTCTCAAAGAGCTTAACTTCACACTCCTCCAGCTTCCATCTTGAGCACGACCCATGAGATTCTAGTTATGACATGGTCTCTTCATGAGAGCAGTTACCTGTCTGTCTGTAAATGTCTGCCTGTCAAGTACTGCACGTGACTGTGAGGTGAATAAAGACAGGGACCCACTCACAGGACAGGACTATCACTAAACACTACTTGTAAGCATGAGGCGAATCATAAGATCAGTATCATTAGATAAAAGTATTGAGAAGTAGAGAGTAGAAGAGCACTTACCAGAGGTTGGGAAGGGTAGGGAGCAGGGAAGGGGTTGAGAGAGGATGGGCACCATCAGATAGGAAGAATAACTTCTAACATTCTATAGTACAGTAGGATAACTATAGTTGGTAACAGTTAATTGTATATTTCAAAATAGGAAAGAGCGAATTTTGAATGTTTCCAAAACAAATGACAAATGACATGAGGTTCTGGATATGTCAATTGTCCTGTTCACTGCACACTGTGTTCGTGTATTAAAATATTACACTATACCCCATAAATATATTATGTGTTAATTAAAAATAAAAACATTCCAGAAAAGAAGTTATATTAACCAGTATGTTATCTTAATTTAAAACTGAAAGAATAACAAGTTCTCTGACCTGTGAAATGGAAATAATTTTCTAGAAGAAAACAATCAATTCAAGAATCTACTGAGCACTCAGATACTCAGAATCTTAAAACTGATAGATCCTTCAGAAACCAAGTGGTTCCACTGCCTCTCGTATTTTAACAATGAAGAAACAGACTGATTAGGTGATTTGTCCAAGGTTACACAGTGAGCACCAAGCAGAGCAGAAACTAGAACTCTGGCCTCCTAATGTATCTATCTGTAGGTTTTCCCCACACAAAACAATGGCCTAGTCCTTTATCAGACACATCACTTGTTTCTCATCTAGTGGGATATAGAATAAAAGTGAGTGTTACTGCATTCATGGAAGGGAAGAGATATGCACAGAGATCGCACATACATATTGTTCACTAAACTTTCAGATAAAAATACAATAAGGAAAAAGAAAAAAAAAAAAGAAAAAGTAAGGGAAGATTCACTGTTAGCTTTTTCTCCCTTCACTTTTGGAAATATTCCTGTATCACCACTAACAGTCACACAGTTGGGTTCCATTGTACCAATCTACTTCCAGAGCCAGCAGCCTTTCTGTTTCAGAGAACACTATTTATAGTTCCTTTTCAAATGACTTATTTTCAAGTGTATAAAGCACATTACATGAGAGTCAACAGTAACGGGAGACGTAAGCTTTTGTGACCTTGCCCCCATGCACTTAGACGTCTCCTCTTTATAATACACTCTGAGGAAAGAGTCCCTGGTGACGATCCCAAAAGCCTGCTTTCAAGAGGCTCTATGAACTGGCCGTAAATCAGGGCAGGGACCCTCAAATCTAGAGCCCAGAGACATCCTCCACAAGATGTCAGTCAACAAACTCAGGGAGGATCCATAAATTTAGTTGGGAAGAAATACTTTCACTAATCTCTAATTTAGATTTTCTAAAATTATGAATATAGAGCATTAGCACTGTAACTATCATCAATACAAATTACAATATAGTTGTTGCAGATCTCTTAAATCATCATGCTTGTTGCTACTTAAAAACTGTTGTTTCACCAGAAGTTGTACTTAACATACTAAAGACACACATTAACATTTTTTGCTATGTCAAGTACTTTATTTCAATATTGCTTTGCAAACCACTGTATTTTATTTAATGCATTTAAAAACACTGTTCCGTGGACTGTATATTAATGAGCAGTATTGTTTCAATGCTATATTTCCCAACTGTGACAACTAAGTTGTGATTATGCAAGAGAATGCCTTTCCAGGAGATACTTGCTAGAAAGAAACTTAGGGTCAAGAGTCATAGCTATAATTAACTGTTAAATGGGTGGACGAAAAAACCAAAAAAAACAAAAAAACATACACATAAAGAGACAGAGAAGAAAGAAAACATGATAAAATATTATCAACTGGCAAATCTAGATGAGGGATACATTAGTGACCACGGTACTACCACGGCAATTTGTGTGAAAGTTTAAAGAGTTGAGAGAATGAAGTATTATTCTGAGGAGAGGTACAGAAGGATTCAACAGACTTCCAAAAGGACACAAGCGAGGTAAAAATCAAACAAAATCCCAAAAACCCTCTGCTCTAAACTCTTTACCTTTCAGCATTATATATACCTTCCTGTCAGATATCCCTATGACATAAATCATTAACTTTTTCACAATATCCGAGAGTTCCTTTCTGATGTGCCACCCAGTGCCTAGGTAATATAACCAAACCTTGTTCAAACATTATTATTTTTTAACGCGGTGACTTTGGGGCTGGGGACTGAACCCAGGGCCTTCACAATAAGCCCTTTTTTATATTTTATTTTGAACTGGAGTCTCACTCAGTTGCCCAGGCTGGGTTCAAACTCAGAATCCTCCTACCTCAGCCTCTCAAGAGTGCTAGGATTATAGGCTTGTGCCACCACACTCAGCCAAACATTACATTCGATACTGAACACCAAATTCAGAATTACCACATCCATGAAGCATTCTCTGATCCTGTTTCAATCAAGGAAAATGTTCTCCACCTCTCCCTGAAATCCCAAAACTCAGTGTTTCTAACATTATACATAGTAATTACTATAGATTACTTTGTAAAATATATTCGCAATATTTGAATTCCCTACTATTAAATACCATAGCAAGCTCTCCATGGATGTGAATCAAAGTGAAAGGCAAAGTGATTGCATAAATAATTGTCACATAACGTGGATCTAGATCTATGACATCTGTCTAATCCTGTCATTGTTAATATAAATACTCAAAACAAGAGTTAATTTTCAGATAGCCTCACGGCCATTTTGAGACTCACATGACAGACAGTGGCAGAAATAAAACTCCAATAACATTTCCAAAAAGAGGAACAATGTCCACACCAGTTTCAACTTGGTCACAGATAACATTCAAAAAGAATTTTACTTCCAGTACCTGTTCTTGGTAATGAAATTCGTTGTCCTCAATTTTCTGAATCTCTTCAAAAATTCTATGAAAAAGAAAGTGATAATTAGAATACTGTATATATTAAAGTTTCTTACCATAATCATCAACTAGAAAAGAGGTACATAAAAATAAAGGGACTGGCTAAGTAAAACCTTAGTGTACACATACACATAGAGGGGTGAGCATGTACAGTCAGTAAAGGAAACTGAATAGAAAAGTAACTGAAGAACCATCCTGGAGGACTAAATTCCTCTTAGCAGCCTGAAGGCTAAAACATGTAAGGATTGACTCCAGGCTGCATTCTAACTATTTATTACCTTTTTTCTGGGCCTAGCTTCTGCAGCATTTTTAAATACTGAAAGACAGTATGAGCAACCTGAAAACAAAACATATCATTAGTCTTTGACATAAAGTTACACCTAATATAAAAGAAAAACAATTCTACTTTCATTATTTACCTCATAGAAATGTTCATAACCCTCATCAGTCAGTGTGATAGAAATGCTGAACACTGAATAAGTGGAATTTTGCTCAAAACCTGTCTCACCATTTCCACCAAACAATGCAAGAGCCCAGCACCTACAGTTGGGAAAAATTAATTCAATCAGTATCTTGACAGTCTACAAGCACTTCAAATTAACAAAAGAGACCTTCTATGTAAAATCAGGGAACCTCAGCTTTTGATGTAAATATGTATTTTGTAACAGTAAGTTTCAAAGTACAAATTTTAAAAATGCAAAGCCTCCCAAAGAATGGTGGCACATTTAGGAATCAGAAGGAAATAACAGCCATCTTTGTTTACAGGGAATAGATACTGCAACACAGACAACATTAAATGAAGCCAAAGCAATTGCTGTGAAAAAACAGTACGAAATAGAATAGGATTCCTGGAAAGTGTTTCACTTATCATTTCTAATCTTGTCTCCTAGAAGAAGCCTTAAAATACATTTAATAAATCCCAATTTAGAATGTCAAACGATCTCTTTGAGACTATCAGTTAACCTACTTCACTCATCTAGGAAAGAAACAATCAGAGTAGATATTCTAGGAAAACTTAAATTAAGGGAAAAGGACACCAAAATGAAGAATGTGAAATAAGAATGTGCAATGAACTTCAGTAAAAAGCTATGCTTATCTCAAAGCATATTATATACATTATAAAAGGTATATACTCAATATCATTAATTTATTCTTTTATAATAAATGTGCCTCTCAGTTTTGATTGTTCTAGAACTCTTAAAGTACTTCTTTAAGTTTCTTAACTATCTTTTCATTCTCAAATTAGTTAATGTAGGGACAAATCAAAGAAGGAATTAATATAACATCCTGGTCATGATCTTAAAGTTCTATTTTCATTATTTAGCTGCAGTGACTTACACAGGTGCCTCACTGCATCAAGACACACGCTTCTAACATGGGTGCACGTACTGTTCACAGTCTGACATTTTTAGTATAATTAATTTACAGACTGATGTTTTCATTAAAGTTCCCCTTTTTACTTGAGAAAGCCTGGAAATCCACAGCATTTAAATAACCGACTTCTTTACTATTCAACCAAATCCAGATTCCTAATGAGAGCTAATCATTTTATATAATTCTGGAATTTATTAGCTTTATTTGTAATTTTAAAAATTATGTGTACGTAACCTAGGTTATCAATATGACAAAAATTAAGCATTAAATTTGAATCTAGATCTCCTGGTAGCTAAAGCAAAAGAATGTATAATGTACCAGTTGTAGTCCATTATTTTTCAGACTGCTACACTGAAAAATACTTAAAAACTGAATACTTGCTTTTTTCTAAGATAAGAAAGAATGCTGCCTTTGCCTTCATGTCCAACCAGCCAGGAGATATAATGAAGTGGCTTCACCCTTTAAAAAAATTGAAAGGTCAGGGAAAAAAGTTTAAATATAACCACAATATTTAAGAATATAAACTGATTCTTACATAAGTCCACTAAATATGATATTGCAATTATAACAGCAGGAAGATAAAAACAAAAATAGGATAAACTGCTTCACCTGAAATCACTGAATGAGTACAACTGTTCTAAAATTTAAGCCTGCTACTTCTCTTGCACACCAAACTTAACACCTTTCTGGATAAAATCTTTCATTTTTATTTCACTTGAAATAGAAATGATGCAGATTCTTTAGCATTTTAGAATCCAGTACAGATATGAATCACTCTAAGGACAAAAGCCTTACAAAAGCTTTCAGTACATCAGGCTCCATGGTAAAGCAGAATGTGTTGCTCTAATGAACTGAAAAATCCAGGTTCTAGTTTAAATTTTTCCTTCAGTGCGTAAGTAAGGATCTTGAGCAAAAGATCCTTACTCTCTTCACTTGCCTATAGTTTTCATGTACCTGGGAAAGGTGGTGCACCTATGACCCCAGGACTCAGAAGGCTGGGACAGAGGATCACAAGTTCAAGGCCAGACTGAGCTACACAGCAAGATCTTGTCTCAAAAAACCAAAAACAAACCAAAAATATCATGCAAGCCAGAAGACAGGTTTTTGGTTTTGTTTTGTTTTTTTCATTTTTAGTTTTTGTAGTACTAAGGATTGAATCCAGGGCCTTTTGCACTGAGCTACATCCCAGTCTGTCTGTCTGTCTGTCTGTCTGTCTATCTATCTATTTATTTATTTTTAAATTTTGAGGCAGAGTCTTGCTAAATGTTCAAACTTGCCATTCTTCAGTCTCGGCCTCCCAAAGTGCAGGGATTATAGACATGCACCTCCGTTCCAGCAGGTATTTTTATCATGTAATAAGCTAACAGATTGAGTAGTTGCATATGTTCTTCAAATTATTTTCTCACTAGCTTCCACTGTAATTTTAAAAATGTATTCCTATTGAAACAAAAATATACAGAAAAATTGAGTTCAAAAATCTAAATAAGTTAGAGAACTCAATTTAGTAAACATTTTCCTGATCAATTTATTAATTTATGCTGGGGATTTAGCTCAGTGGTTAGAGTGTTTGCCTTGCAAGCACAGGCCCTGAGTTCGATTCCCAGCACGAAAAAAAAAAAATTATTAATTTATTTCCAGATAGGGTGGTGCACAGTCTCCTTATGTTGCTAAGACTGGCCTAAACTCTCTGGCTTCAAACTCTCCACCTGCCTCAGCTTGTCTGGTAGCTGGGACTATACACAGATGCCACTGTGCCCAGCAATATTTAGTAAATTCTTTCTTGTTTCAAGCAAATTCTTGAAAACTAAGACAGAGTGTTATGATTTCAACTGTTTAGCAATCCTCACAGCCCACAAAACATTGTTAGAAATGTAAATCAAATTGTACATCCTTTATATTCAACATTTTAATGCCTAAAGAATATAAAAGAAACTATTAATGTTAGATATATCTTTGAGGACAGGGACTAATACAAAAGAAACAGAACTTTACTTTCTACTTAATGCCTTTTTGTCTTATTTTAACATTTTATAAGTAAAAATTGCAAACAAACAAATATGCCTAGTAATTTTAATATTTTTGAGACATTCATAAATACATAATCAATGTATATTGCTTTTTCTATATTATCCTTCTACCAAAAGCACAGACAATACACATTTTCTCTGCTTTCTCACTGGAAGCATATTGTTTTTGTTAAGTTTTGGAAACTTGATTGCTGAATATTCTAACAAAAGATAGAGGTTTTTTTGTTGCTGTTTTTACTGAACTCAGGCAAAACAAAATGTAATTTCTTTCCTTCTGCTTGTGTGTGTCCTCACGGTTTGGTTTGGTTGGAAGTGGTTTATTTTTTAATGAATTCACTTGCATTTTTCATTTGTATTTACTTATATTTATACAACATTTGTAGGTATTTATTAATCCTTATGTTTAAAAAACTGCTTAGACCAAGTTGATTGCTCATATTTAGATAAAGTGAAATACTTTCCTAGTTTATATAAATCTGCCATAACTCACAGGAGTAAATCCTTGAGATTTACTAAAAGTTATTTAACTTCACATGTGTGGGGGCGGGTACTACCAGGAATTGAGCCTAGAGCACTCACACTGACCTACATCCTCAGCCCTTAAATTTTTCTTTTCTTTCCTTCCTTCCTTCTTTCTTTCCCTATCTGACTGTCTATCAGCACTGGAGACTTAACTCAGGGCCTTCACATTAAACTACATCCCCGGCCCTTTATTATTTATTTTGAGACAGGGTCTCACTAAGTCACTACATTGCCCAGACTGGGCTCAAACTGGCCGTCTTCCTGTCTCATCTTCTTAGAGTGCTGAGATTACAGGCATATACCACTGTGCCCAGCTTTAATTTTACTTTTCAAACTTCAAAATAAGTGGTAACTACTACCAAATAAGGCACAGTGTTATTTTTGTACTAAAAATACTGAAGAAAATAATTACTAAAGTTAGCATTTACACGAAATAATTTTAGATACTCAAGAAAGGTAGGCACTTGTAAGAAAATTCTAGTTTTTATCCCCTAAAAGCCAGTAAAAGCCTTTTAAAAATCTAGGAGTAAATTCCAGATTGTCATACCTGTATTTATAAATTCAGAACCCCTAAATATAAACCATCTAGCACCCTTCAAAAATACGACTCTCACTCAGTATCTAATGAAGTAAATTTTCCCTTGATCTCTTACCTGTAATGTTGCTGTTGAGGGGGAAGTGCCCATGTGATGGTCAGAGCATGAATTTTTCTGATTGGAACAACTAAACAAAAATATTTTCAGAAGAACAGATATAAGTGTTTCTCTATAATTTTTACTGTAAGAACTTTAAAAGAAAATTAAATATATTTCATGCTCTAATAAACAGATTATATAAATGTAATCATTATTTTAAATTACCGATTTCCCATTGGAATAAAGCAATTTGTGTAAATTTTGTTTCACAGGTAGAAAAAGCACAGTTAAAAGAATGAGAATATTAAACACTGCTAAAGTTGGAGATCTTCTTTTAAAATAGGAGACAGGACTAGGAGTTAAAAGATCTACTTCTAAGATTCTTCTATTATTGTATGGTTCTATGACAGGAAATCTACAGCCAATAAGTTGTCTCTGGAAAGAGAAGACTTAAGAGAATGGAGCCAGCTGCAGAAAGGGTATGCTCAGTCACTGATCAAAGGAAGGGAAGAGCAGACACTGACAATGGGGCAAAAGAGGAGAGAATACCTACAGCAATTAGGAGAATGAAAAAAAAAAATCTGTCATTGTAAAAAGAGTGAAGAAAGAGAAATAGTGAATAAAGAATGTTTCTGTAATATTCATATAGGTAACTTTTAAAGTAAATTATAGCATAATTATATGTGGTGTAGCTCATTATACAGTTATTACAAGCAGAATATTAAATTTTTAAAGAGAAGTATATACATTTTATAATCTTATTTAATTTTTCTTTTCATTAATACATGTTTGCAGTACATAATGATTACACTCATTGTGGGGAGCTGGTACATGTATATAGTACTTCTAAATTCTTTTTACTTCCTCTTCCCTCCTGCTTCCCTCCATCTCTTGGATAATCTTATTTTCTGTCAAGAAAACATACCTATAAAAAAATCAGAAGGAAATTTGCCAAAAATGATTTATTTTTAAGGTAAGATTTAAGGGTAAGTCCCCTCTTCCCTCATGTCTTTATGGTTTTCTTCATTTAACAAATACTGTTTTTATAATGAAGAGAAAACAATTTCCAAAGCTCTTTTTCTCTTCTATTTTTCCTTCTTTAGAAGTAAAAGAGCAGAGTGTAAATAAAATGAAATAGGAAACAAATGAACCAAAAAAAAAGTAAAGGAATGAGGGTACATCAGGGAGGAAGGATGAAAACAGATTCAGGAAATGGCAGGACACTAGAACCAGTCAATCTGCAGCTAGTCAGCAGCCTGCTGCCTGTCACGAGTTGGGTCTCTATTGCCTATTTTCTTTCCAACACAGCTGTATTTTCTGTTGTGTTCTCATTTTCAAAAAAAAGTGACAGTCAAGTTTTAGAGAATGTGATAAAGTTATTTCAAACAGTTTTAAACCTTAGGTTCACAAACCTCTATAAAGTTTGTTAAATGCTGGTGTGTCAAATGGATCCGTTAAATGGCCAAAGTTTGGTTTGGGTAACCCACTGAAAATAAAACAAATACATTAAAATTTAATTGGCAAAAGCCTTTATAAGCAGTATCATTAGGGGTGCTTAACAGATAATTTAGTCATTCTACATACTGCTGGCTGAAAAGCATTCTAGGCACAAACAAATAGGTAAAAAAACCATAAAATCTTGAACTACATACCCTATTCTTAATCTCAGTGTTGATAATTAAAAGGCCTTTGCAACTTACAACAGATAGAGAATAATGAAATACTACGCCCCAGTATTTACTGCTTCTTATCAGCCTCATTCAATTTCAGTTCTCCTCCACTATAAAGTTATTTCAAAAAGACAAATGATACTACAGACAACAGTTTTTTAATTCAACAAATATATATGGGGTTATTGTTAGGTATAAGGCACTTGGGTACTGTAGTATTTTAAAGACTTCGCCTCTCCTTCCAGGAGCTTCTAGTCTGGTTAAAGATATTAAAAGTGTGTGTGTTGAACCCAAAGCCTTCAGGCTGAGCTACATCCCCATCCCTTTTTTATTTTGAGACAGGGTCTTACTAAGGCACTAAGCAGCCCAGTTGCCCAGGCTAGACTCAAACTTGGAATCTTCTGCTTCAACCTCCCAGACTGCTGGGAAGAGATTACAACTTTAGTCTTAAAAAAATGGTCAACATAAACTAGTGTCTCTGCAAAGACCTTTAATTCTGTCTCAGCAAAGACCTTTCATTCTGTCTCATTAAGAAACCACAGTTATTGGTGAATAATATTTAAGAGAATTTTTATATGCTCAGCAGGCATTGACAAAACTTAATGAATGTATTAAATAGACCCCTGATGTTATTAGTAAAGATAGTCCCATCTGTCACTGACATTTCTCTAACTCACACTTACAGAAAAATGTACAAGAAGTTAAAAACCCCACAAAGTTGGCATGGCTTTCATTATCTTTCTATTACATAAAAAGCATTGCTAAGTAGCAGTGGAAACTTGTATAAGGTCAAGATAATAATAACCAATCTGTTATCTTAAACTATTCTAACATTTTAGGCTTATTTTTCTTTCATAAATTTAAAATAGCAATGCACTAGAATGATAAAACAGAAAAGGCCACTTAGCTCACTCACATGCTAGAAGAAAAAAATCTGATTTCATTTATTTTATTAAAAGGGAAACTGGCAGGAGTGGAAATAAAGACTTAATTGCTTTAAAATTAAATTTTTATACTCTCTGTAACAAATATGTAACTGTAAAGTATCTTTTACATATTTGTATTGTTTTGATGAATTTGAGGTGAGCAAAATAACATTTTAAAAGATCACCTATAGGGTTTTAGGCAGTACACAAAGTCAGCCATCATCTACACAAATTCATTTTGTTTCATACTGAGCTACAACCCCAGCCACACCCCCGCCCACACACACACATGGTTTTGTTTTGGCGGCAGGGTCTTGTGAAGTTACTTAGTTGCTCAAGATGGGCTTGAATTTCCAATCCTCCTGCCACAGCCTCCCTGAGTGCTAGGGGTATAGGCATGCACCACCATCCCCAACTCAAGATTATTTCTTTTATGGGGAAAAACATTCTATATTCTGAACAACTTTAAAAAAAAACTTTCAGAGCACAATTTATTATGATGCAGGGGACAAAAATATTCTGCTCCTCAATACAGTAATTTCTTTCGTAATACAGTTTCAAAAAACCCTACACAGTAACAGAAAGTTATGAAAAAAATGTAAAAGGAGGCATAAGTTCCTCAAAATTATTGCTCACTATAAATTTATAAGCCCATAAATTCTGAAATAAACAAACTATGGAAGTGAGTTCTTATCTTGATTTTTCCCACTCAAAAGCTATGTGACCTTGTCAAAGCTATTAAACCTCCTTAGGCCTTAATTTTATGACCTGTTTTAAAACAAAGAAAAAAGCTTGTTGGGACTCATACAAAAAGATAACGCGCTCCTTAATTCTAAAAGTTTATTAATCATAAAAATAACTATCTTACTTGTTTGGTATCTGAGAGAAGATTTCAGTCACCCACTTTTCCAAAGTATCCAGTGTTTCTTGAAGGGGAAGGGGAGAAAAGCACAGGTAATAATGTTATTTAATGAAGAAATGCAATTAGACTTTTCACAGATCGTTAGCTACAAAACAAAAAGATATTTTACTATGGGGATTACTTGCCAGACCTTAATCTGTAATGATTAACAAAAAAGATAACAGCAGATAAGAAAACCTTAAGATACATACAATTTTGCTAGACTCTTATTTCTCACTGGTAAAGTCAGAAAAAGACATACGAAGTAAAAAGAAGAGAAACAGGAAGAAAAAGAGATAGGAAGAAAAAGAGATGGGAAGAAAGGAAAGGGATGGAAGGAGGGAAAGAAAAAAAAGAAGCAAAATATTTGTTCAGGCTACTATGAAAGATCAAGAGGTAAGAATATGTCAGACATCTTCTCATGCCCATTTCAAAGTTTACACACTCTAGGGTAGGAAGGGTTCTCCACAGTAACCCACACTGTTCACTCCTCTTTTCAGCATCCATCAGTACTTTCACACTCCACTTGGATATACTTGTCTATACTTTCATACTCCACTATACTTTGAGGTTTCACTCTTTATGTTTTCTTAGGTTTCATGTCTGTATGATTTCTGTATTCTAGATTTTGATTCCTTATTCATATTTCATAAGAAATGAGCCTGAGAATTCTAGTAAAACACAAGATCTAAATGAAAAAGGAAACCTTTTGCTTTATGCAAGTTGCCCATCACTGGATTATTTGTTCCTGCCACAAGCACATGAGTTTCACTAATGAAAAGCCCAGGGCCAGGGCTCAATGCAAGAGTGCATGCTTAGAGCATGAGTTTCTGAGTTCAATCTCCACCCTCGCAAAAAAGATACAAGATGTAAATTAGACTATCAGGTATTGAATTTATTCTGCAATATTCATACAGATGGTTGACTTTTACATAGCACTAAAAATGCTAAAACTCCAAAAATCGATGGAATCTAAGATGACATATAATTTATTGAAACTCTATGCTTTAGTTTAAAAATCTGCAATAAGCATTAATAAGCTCTTGTACTGGTTATCACAGAGGAAAAGAATGCAAAAGAAACAGAATACCTAGTTGAAGAAAAATGCAGGCTCATGAAATAATTTGGAACACAAATCATTAAAAAGCATAAGGCAATTTTACATGTCAAATATGCAATTACCTGTTTGAACAAATGTTAAAAGAATACAGAAGCAAATTTGCAATTGGGACAGAAGAATCACATATCTATAATCTTATGCTCAAGTCAACTTTAATGGGCAAATTTTGATCAAAAATGCAAAAATGTTTATATATAATTGCTAAATCACCTTTGATCTTAATTTTGACAATGTATAGAGCAAAATTTTATAAAAAGGATAATAAGGGTAAAAAGATTCACTTTTCAAAAAGAAATGTGCAAACTAGCACTTTAAAAACCAGCCTAAAGAGATTAAAATGCAAAGTAAACAAAAGAAAGCTACCATGGGTTTTTTTTTAATGGGAGGGGAATGACTTACTGAAGAAAAGGAGCAGAGTTATATATTCATCAATCTTTAATATTTATGTTACTTTGGGGCTGGGGATTTAGCTCAGTGATTAGAGTGCTTGCCTTGTAAGCACAAGGGCCTGAGTTCGATCCCCAGCACCACCAAAAAAAAAAAAAAAAAAAATTTATGTTACTTTGTCACTGTTGCTCTAATTAATCTCAATTAAAAATGCCATTTTATAGGAACTTACATAAGGATGAACAGATGCACTATAAGAGTTTATAAACAATATAGCTTAAATGTAAAGCCAGAGGCACCTGAATGTGGCTTAAAATACCAATTCATAAATCCAGCACAGTGCTATGTGCCTGTAGTTCCAACTACTCAGGATGATAAGGCTGGAAGACTGCTTGAGCTGAAGAGTTCAAGGTCAACACAGTTAAGACTTCACTCAAAAAAACAAAATAAATAAATAAAAATAAAAAGCCAGGTATGGTGGCACATGCCTGTAATCCCAGCATTCAGAAGGCTGAGACAGGAAGGTCGCTGTGAGTTAGAGGCCAGCCTGGTCTCCACAGTCAGTTCAAGGCCAGCCTCAACCACAGCTGGGGGGAAAAAAATAAATTTGTGACTGTCAGTTCATTAGTATATTCATAAACAATATAGATTGACCTGTCTCTTGCTGTTCGAGACAAGATCTCATTATGTACTGCAGGCTAGCCTTGAATTCACGATCCTCCTGCCTCTGCCCCCCAAATTCTGTGATTACACGTGGGTACTACCACATCCAGTTATATAAACTTGTTTCTACAAGGAAAACCAGAATTTTTTGCATATATCGATCTATCTATACAGTTTTTTTTTTTTGTTGCTGCTGTTTTTTTTTGGTTTTTTTTTTGGTGGTGGTACGGGGGATTCAACCCAGTGCCTTTAAAGCTACATCCCTGGCCCTATTTTTATTTTGAGACAACAGCCTAAGGTGCTAAACCTCTTGGGCTGGGCTCAAATTTAACAATCTTTCCATCTCTGTCTCCCAGAGTGCTGAGATTACAGAGTACACCACCATGTCCAGGCCTATGTAACTTTTGACTCCCTCAAAATAGCCTGTTGTTGACAGAAGCCTTACCAATAATTTAAACTATTAACAAATATTTTGTATTTTACATGTATTATATATAGTGAAAAATACATGAGAATCATGAAAACTCTTTTTTTACTGGAAATATGTAGTAACACTGGGAGACAACTGCTCTGCAGAGCTGGTTAGCACTGCACAGTATTTTAAGCAAATAATCACACGCTTGAGCTCACTCCACAGCAACATGAGGTGGATATGAAAGTATTATAGGCTGGGGATTTAGCTCAGTGGTAGAGCACTCGCCTAGCAAGTGAGTTTGATACCCAGCACCAAAAAATAAATAAATAAATAAATAAAGTATTATAGTACTACTAAAGATACTAAAGCAAGTTTTATGCAGTTCTGACTTAATATTGTATCTTTATGTTTGTTTACATTTCTACTGTGAATGACACCATGTATGGCCTGTGTAAGCACAAGTTTTTTTGTTTTGTTTTGAAATACTGGGGACTGGATCCAGGGCCTCACCCATATTAGGCAAGTGTGCTACTTCTGAGATACATCCTGAACCCTTTTGATTTTTATTTTGAGATAAGATCTTGCCTAGCTGACCTCAAACTTAAAATCCTCCTGCCTCAGCTCTCTGGTACCTACATTGTTGCACCCGTCTGTAAGTTTTGATAAATATTAATTTTTTGTAATAAACTTATACATATTTTATATGTTAAATAAAAGAGAATGATCTACAGATATCTAATGCATTCATGACATACCTTTTTTCTTAAATTTTTTTCTATTTCTAGGCTGCATGTTTTATCTGTGAGTTTTTTCAAACTTGCAAATCTCAAAAAAAAAGCTGCATAAATGGACCCATGCAGTTCAGACCCTGCCGTTCAAGGGTCAGTTGTACTTCAGAGTACTCTAAGAGTGATAATAGATGATATTACCTTTGGATTGAACCACTAAGGTCATATAATGAGCAGAGTAGTAACGCATCCAGAATTCTCTCAATCTAGCATGTGTATCAATATTATTCTTTTTTGGTTCATGCTTGAGAGTCTCAGCATTTCCTGTAAAAAGATGAAAAAAATTACAGAATAATATTTTAGGATATATAGAACAGTATTATAGAAGTAACTAAGTTCCCTGAGTAACTAAATTAAATGTCTTCTTCACCAACAATGCAATGTTCTCCTACTTTACTTGACTCTACGAAATAACCCAAGTAACTCAAGAACATTGAACTAGTATGTAATAATAATATTAGGCAAAAATCACAAGAAACAATTCTGAAGTATATTTTAATATATGAGGATTTTATCTCTGGTTGGAAATACCTCAACAACTGACAGGAACTGCCTAAGTTTCCTTGCTTAATAGTCTAGTAATCAATTCAGGTTTTCTCTCTCCATTATTTCACTAATATTGTACCTAGTTATTAAAAATAAATAAAGCAAGGATGCCATGTCAAATGTATATAAACTGTATTAAAATACAGAGAGAAGCAAAACACCCTTTGAATGAAGTGTACTTTAGATCAACTCATACCAGTTTCTACTCTGTGGCCATAGGATTAATATTAGGCTATAACTGAATACCACCACCAGTAAAAAGCCATTATGAAAAACTGGTACCAGCAAAAGAAAATCAGGTCACTGTTCAAAAACTATCAGAGAAATCTCCTGACTCTCCGCTGATAAACAGAAATGTCAGGTTGGGGTAGAGCACAGACTATACAATCCGATCAACAGATGTTTAAATCCTTCATCCATTACTACCTATGTTACTTAAGCAAAACAGGTAACTTTCCTGAGCCTGTTTCTCTATCTTTAAATGAAGATGATAACAATACCTATTTCTTAACATTATGATAATGATCAAATGAGATAATTCATGCACTGTTGGCAGAGTACTGGAACCTGGAAAGAATCACAAAATATTAGGTGCTGTCCTTGCTATATTCAACATTACAGAACCAAAAGCAGGCATAATCTGAAAAGTTATCAACTTCCCTAAAAGGTAAAATGTACTTAACTACCCTAGCTTTATAATTTTCATTTCCTTATCTTTTTATAATTATTTCTTCATCAGTATTTTTTATTCTCAGTCTTCTTACTAGGAAAAATGAAATAAGATGAATTATTTAGTATATTACCCCAAAAAAATTTCCCCATAGGATGTCCAGGTCTAGCAAGGCTTCCAAACAACATTTCCTTTCTGTTTGCATCAGAAGGTCTTGCAAGTTGATATTCTGTCAATTTTAAAGACATATCTTTAATAAAATAAAATTCCAGTATCTGCTTTATTATCTGGAAATTCAAGCTTACAGCAAAGAAAATAAGGAAGTAACAAAATTTAACTTTATAAATCATAAGATTTAAGTTGGGAACTCAATAGCCTAGGCTTAGTTCTGTCATTTAATTTGTCACTTTGGCCAAATCAATCAACTTCCTAGCGTTTTTCTCTTATTTTTCTTTTTTTTTTTTTTTTTTTTTTTGTGGTGCCGGGGATCGAACTCAGGCCCTTGTGCTTGCAAGGCAAGCACTCTAATCACTGAGCTAAATCCCCAGCCCCTTTCTCTTATTTTTCAAATGAAACAAAGAAAGTTAATGATCTAAAGATTTCAGCTCTAAGTTGCTATGTCCAAGAATGTACTGAAGAAAATGCTAATAAAATGTTAAATCATATTCTGTCTGGGAACTCAGTGTTATACATTGTTTACATTTCCTCCAAAGCCAACTGTGTTGGTTATAAAGTATGATTCTTAAAAGCAATCACTTAGAAGTTAGAAATATCCTGATGACCGCTAAAGGCTGAGTATTTATGTTCCCCTCAAATTCACATGTTAACACCTAATCCCCAAAGTAAAGATTGAAGATGGGGCTGTGGAAGATGATTAGGTCATGAGGTACCCTTCATGAATAAGATTAGGGCCTTATAAAAGACACCACAGAGATCTTCCTCCCCTATTCCGCCATAAGAGAACACAGGGCAAAGGTGGCCATCTACAGAGCAGGAAGCAGGTCCTCACTAGAAACAAATCTGATGACACTTTAAACTTGGACTTCTCATCCTCCAGAATCATAAGAAATAAATTTCTGTTGTTTATAAGTCACCCAGTTGATGGTATTCTGTTACAGCAGCACAAAAAGACTAAGATAGCTAGAATTTCAGTTCTGCCAATAACTAAGCTGCACAACCTTGAAGAAGTTACCTAACTTGATTCTGCTTCTGCATAGGGCTGCAGTTTAACTCAGTGACAGAACACTTGTCCAGCACATGTGAGGCTCTGGGTTCCACCCCCAGCACCACAAAAATAAATAAATAACCCACTTCTGCATCTATAAAATGAGCTTAACACCCAAGCTCTTATGATTCTTATAAGGATTAAATAAAATATATTCTTTCAAAACATATTCGCTGAATATCTACTGTGTGTCAGGTACTACTAAAATAGTTTCTGGAGGTAGAGGGTGAATAACAGCAGCTAAGACCTTGTCCTCAAGGAGTTAACATTCTAATAGAGGTGACACGCAGTAAACAAACCAACAGATTTTAACATTAGGTCAGCTAAGGATGAGTATTAGGAAGAGAGGATTCCCAATATTAAAAAAAAACAGTCAAAAAATAATATTAAATATCACCTACTCAGGGTTTTAGTTTCTTCAATCATAAATATATAATTGTTTCTATAACTAACAAATTCAAGCCACAAAGCACCTACAAATATACAACAAGTAACAAAAATCAAATTATATATTAGAACAGTATAGTTAAAATGAAGCCTTAGAGAAAATATCTTTTCAGGCAAAAAGAGTAAGATTTTAAGGTTTTAAGACCTAGTATTAGTTTTACAAATCAGATGACTATCTTGTAAAAGATTAGTTACTATGGTAAAATTCTTAACAAATGAATAAGCTAAAAATCCACCATTCTTTTGATTTATTTCAAATCTATCCCAAATAGGACATTTACATGACTTCAGGAATAAATATGACACATAAATTACAATATGGACTTTTAATATAAAGCCAGGTGTCATGGCATAGCCTTGTAGTCTCAGCACTTGGGTCCCTGAGGTAGGAGGATCACAAGTTCAAGGACAGCCAAGGATATAACAGTGAGCTTGAGGCCTGCCTGAGCTACATAGTGAGACCCTGACTTTAAAAAATGGATAAAAGGTTTAGTGATAAAGAATGATAAATGTGCTAAGTAACGGGTTCAATGAGAGAAAAAAATGGTAGCGAGACATAAAACATTTCTTTTACCACTGTCAACAGCTTCAACTTCACGGTCAATTGCATCTCTGATCATTAGCGGATGAATAAAGAACTGAGCCCATCTGAAAAACAAAAGAAAATAAGCATTTCTGTTTTTGTTCACTTTCTTCAAACAACATCTACTTTTTTTAATTAAAAAATGTTACTAACTCGGATGGACATTTAGTTTATAGCTATGAAAAGGTGCTAGATTTTGTCAAATGTTTTTTTCTGTTTATATTGAAAATAATGTAGTTCTATCATTTATTCTATTACAATAACATACCATGCTGATTTTACACATGGTAAGCCTCATGTTCCTGGGATAAAGCCAACTTGGGGTCATGGTGTACAACTCTTTTCACATGCTGCTAGACTGATTGGCAGTTTGGATTTTGTTTTAGGGGGATGGTTCCCTCTTAGGACTTCTGTAGGGATACTGACCTGTAGTTTCCTTTTCTTGTGATAACACTGTCTGTTTCGGTATCAGGATAATACTGGTTTAACAGAATAAGTTAGAAAGAATATTCTATTTTTCAGAAAAGTTTGTGAAATATTAGTGTTAATTCTTTAAACATTTAATAGAATTCATCAATAAGCCATCTGAGCTTAAATTTCTTTGGAAAGTTTTTGATTACTACTACAATCTGTTGCTTCATATCCATTCAGGTTTGTCTTCATGAGACAGAAGTTGTGTCTTTCACAGAATTTGATCATTTCATCTGGGTTATCTAATTTGTTGGTATACATTGTTTACAACCTTACAGCCCTCGTTATTTTGGTAAGATTGGTAGTAATGTTCCTACTCTCATATTGATTTACATCAATTGAGATTTTTTTCTTGGTTAATCTAAGGTAATGGTTTGTCAATTTTATTGATCTTTAAAAATAACCACATTTTGGTTTTATTCATTTTCTCTGCTGTATTTCTTTTGATGTTGTTGTTTTTGTTTGTTTGTTTGAGACAAGGTCTTACTATATGATTCAGGCTGGCCTCAAACTCATGGTGATCCTCCTGCCTCAGCCTCCTGAGTGCTGGGATTACAGGCATGCACCACCACATGCAGCTTCTCTGTTGTATTTTTATTTCCTGTTTTCATTTCTTTCCACTATGCTTTTTATTGTCCTTCCTTCTGCTTATTTTGGGTTTAGTGTGCTCTTCTGAGTCTAAGATTGTTGTCTCAATCTTCTATATGCTTATGAAGATTTTTCCTGCTGGGTGTGGCAGCACATGTGTAATATCAGCATTAGGTAGGCTGAGGCAGGAGGCTAGCTTGGGTTACATAGTGAGTTCAAGGCCAGCCTGAACGACATAGTGAGACCCTGTCTCAAAAAAAACCAAAAAACAAAAATAAAGATTTTTCCTAATGGTTATCAATTGCTGAGAAAGGTGTATTAAATAACCCACTATATTTGGTTAATTATGCATTTGTCCTTACGTTTGTTTCTGTTATATTTATATTCTCTTGACGTCTTTTGGAAACAAATGTGTATTACATACCAGTGTCAACAGAAGTGAGCCTCATGAGCAAGTGATTTTGATTTTTTTTTGTAATATATAATGCTCCACTACTATCTACCATTTATGGCATGAACTTATAATCTGATTGTTAGGGTTTGTGCCTAATGTCCCCCTAAAGCCTCATGAGGTCATAGATGGGGCTTTTTCAGAGGTAGATGAAGCTACAGTGTGTGATACTGGGATTAAGGACATGTGATTACTAATCAGTCAACTGATTGATTTCGCACCACCCTAATCCTGGCAGCCTGGATAAGATATAAGCGGCAGAAAGAAGCTGCTTAGGTCCCCTTGTTTGCCTTGTTGCCTTCTGCCTGTCTGTCCTGCCACCCTGCCCTGGAGCCAGCTGATTATGGACTGAAACCTACACAAACTGTGAGCTAAATAAACCTCTCTTCCCTTAACTTTGGGTATCGGGTATTTTGTCTCAACAATGAGAAAGGTAACTAAAACACTGATATTCTCATTAATTTCTCACGTAAGTATAGTATTTTGGCATTAAAGGCTTATATTCTTCTTATAAATTCTGGATTTTTTTTAAAGTAGAACAAAATGTGTGAGGTGATATATTTATCTGATGAAGCAGTTCTTTAGACCAAAATTGCTTGGAGTAACCCAAGTTTATGAACTATTTTTATATCAAATTCCAACATCTCTGAGACAGCCAGATTTTATTCATATCATATCCCCTGACTATTCTTTCTTTCAGTGAAGTGAGTTTTTTTTCCCCTTCTTTGTATTTGCATATAGCCAACTGTAAAAATTTAACTTGCCTTCTGTTTAAAATTTCTTCACATAAAGACCTATTTTGATTTTGTGAATCTTAGGAACTAAGAACTGTGAAACAAAGCAAACATACAGTTATAGGTAAGGTCTCCCCTCAAAGTATTCTTGATCTCTAAATTTATGGAAAAAATCCTAGGCACATTTACATTGCCGTCTTTAGATCTCTCTTATCTCTATTCTTTTGTTAGTTTGGCATTAAAGGGTTACAAAAAAATTAGAATTGTGTCCATTTCAATAAAATTTTGGCATTCTTTTAGGGCTTCAGGAACATGTAAAAATTGATGTATTGAAAATAGTGGCAATATGCTTTTAATTAATAGCAATTTGTATAGAAGATTTTTGTAGATAAAATTAATTTCCTAAAGTAGGACATATTTTAAGAAAATTTGACATCTGTCGGGTATTGAAAATTTTTTGATCATTTACCTTTTGATTTTATGGTAATGTCTGTTATACAGGTATTGCACTGATTCAACAAATATCTGTCTATCAAATTCTTGAATTACAATATATCAAAAAAAAATGAAAATCTCTGCTCGAGATTATTTTATACTGGCCAAACTCAAGATTTCTTTTTTCTTTTTTAATTTTAATTTTACGTTTATCAGGAGTTTGGTATAAAGTGGCTTTTCTTATTTACTGTACAACCTTGTGATATCAAACCTCTACTAAGAGACTAACATAAACTTTCTAGAATTTTTACAATGTGTCAAAAGTTTTTTTTAAAAAACAATCTTAAAAACATACCTAGCAATTTTACTTATTGGAACTTAACTAAAATTAGAAATGCCCAAGGATGTATATAAGAGTTTAGGATATTTACCACAGCATTACCGTACTAGAAAACTGTCAACAATTACTCAAGAATTTGTTTACTGGTTGAACAGATTAAGGTACAGTATTTCTCTACAATGTAACTAATACACAATCACATAAAATGTCTTATAAACTACATAATCATAAGTGAAAACTATATAATTATATATGTTAGAAAAATATAGGTTATTGGTATGAATCGAATGATCTCATATAAACATATATATTTGGTCATATATAGCTATATAACCAAAATGCTAACTGGCTGTCTCTAGACTATAACATCTGAAGCAATCCTTCTGTTTTTCCATATTTTCTACTAAGTTAGAAAACACTGCAATGAGTCAATACAGAATATTTATGAAACTCAAAAGATATTTCAGTTTCAGTTTAATCTTTAATACAAAAACCAAATTGTTATAGAGCAAGAGTCAACACATACTTAATAGTATATTCTTTTTTTTCAAGGAGAGTATTTGGACAATTCCACTAAACTAGAATACTTCTTGAAATGAATACCATAGAACATGTCCAGCCTTTCCATTTGTAAGATGTTATTAGATAATTAAAATATAAATATTCTTTGATTCAGTTACCTGTCCAAGGCTTCCTTGAAGTATTTTCTCTGGACATCAAACTGAAAGACTGTCCGTTCACAATCAGTTGAGGCATTGTCACTACCCCCATGTTTCTTGAGAAATGCATCGAATCCATTCTCATCTGGATATTTCAAACTACCCATGAATACCACTAAGTGAAAAGAACAGAAAGTCACACACACAAAGATAGGGATGATATTTTACTTTCAAAGTATTGTTTCTTGCAATACTGGGAATTGAACCCAAGGCCCTCACACTGAGCAATACATCCCCAGATTCTTAAAAAATTTTGAGCCAGGATCTCACTAAGTCACTAAGTTGCCCAGACTAGGCTAAAATTTACAATCCTCCTGCCTCAGCCTCTCAGAGTGTTGGGATTAGTAGCCTGCACCATCACACCCTATTTGAACTTTCTTGTTTGTTTATAGAAAAATTGGAAGAAAGTATACCAACAAATTAACAATAGCTATCTCTGGTTAATACTTTTTTTTATTAGACAGCTGCTTTCACAACATTCTCTGATGCTCATATATTACTTTTATAGGAAGAAAAACTAAGCACTTCATTTAAGACAAAGAAATGTACAACTTATTAAGAAGGTTAAAATTTAAACATAAGCATATATGCCAATTAACTGCTATCATGATAACTCATAAAGTGGGAAGATTACCTTCAAATAGCTTAGAAAAATATTTAAATTAAGAAAAATATGGATTTATATATTTGCAATTGTGTAGCATCCAAGTTTTATTTAACTACGTCCATAATTAAACTGAAACTTTCTACTTTGTTTTGTTTTCATATTGATCGTGCCTTTTTATTTTCCTATGTTTATAATGTTCTGACATTCTGAGCCTTGCTGACCTTAAAACAAATGCCCCAATAAGGCTTAGACAATTCCTAGACAATGGCAATCATCATCTAGTCTGTTGGCCTTACCATACCTGAGTAATAGAGCCTATATTTTAAGACAGGTTTCATTCTAATCCTCAATATAAGTACATTTAAGGAGATCTCCCCCATGATATTCATAGATCGGAAGTCTTCTTAGTTTTTTTCTCTTGTTAAATACGCAGTAAAACCTTGAATCATAAGCAACTTGCTCTGCCAGTGTTACACAAGATGAGCAAACATTTCAAATAAACTGTAATTCAATAAACATAAATTGTAACTCAATAAATGAGCAATTATCTTTCAGTATGAGTAGTATGTGATGCCAAACATCACATGATCACAACCAAGCCAATAGTTCTTCCCTTTCTCTCTCTTTCTTTCTCTTGCTCGGTCGCTTGCTCACTCTCGCTCTCGTGCGCTCTCTCTCTCTCTCTCTCTCTCTCTCTCTCTCTCTCTCTCTGCAGGATCTCCCACTAGCAAGAGGTTATGGAGGAGATACCATCTGCAGAGCGGCAGGAGAATGAAATTAGGGGGATGTGTGAAATGTGGGAAACAGTGCAAAATTTTGTAAAAAAGAAACACCCAAATAAGGCTGTAGCACTGTGGTTAATGAATCTGATTAACAATAATGCAATGTCACATTTCCACAAAATACTCTAAAGGAGGCAAGTGTCATTGGACATGTTCCCTGTTAAAGTTGCATGAAATGAGAAAAGATTCCACTGAGCTAACAACAGGCAGCAGTGATTCCATTAGTGATAGTGAAAGTCATGCTACACAATAACTTTCCTCTCTCATCTCCCTCACACCTTCCAGGAAGGTTTTCAAGGTGTACGGGTGAGGGATTTAGCTCAGTGGTTAGAGTGCTTGCCTAGCAAGCACAAGGCCCTGAGTTCAATCCCTGGCACTAAAAAAAAAAAAGTAAGTGTAGGTTAATTTATTTTTCTTTCTATTTTGTATTTTATTATCTTATATTACAGTGTTATAATCATTTTATATGAATATTTTGGGGTTGTAGAATGAATCATCTTAGTTTCCATTATTTATTTCTTAAGGGGAAATTTGCTTTGATATACAAGTGCTTTGGATTACAAGCATGTTTCTGGAACAAATTAAGCCTGTAAAGGTTTTACTGTGTATCATATTTCTACCAAACACATAATTTATTTTTGAAATCAATTCATACATATCTAGAAGAAAAAAAAACAGTTGGGAATGATATTTTACAAGATCTTACTGTGCTCCAAAAAGTGTGCCAGCCCGGGCAGATCATCTGGATCAGCAAAACTCCCAACTCCAACACAAAGAGCCGCTGCAGACTAAAGTAGAACACAGAGAAGTAGCAGAGTCAATCTTAAAGGAATCATACTAGCATCTCCTCTTAAGGATTCATTTGGAGATGGTAGTTTTCCAATAGGAAACTAACAAAATTCTTTCCCTGAGAATCAGGAGGAGCAGCAAAGTGAAACTCACCAGAACTGTGTCAGTTTCACCCTGCTGCTCCTCCACTTGCCATCCTGCCAAATGCTGAACAGGTGCAGACCTAAGGAAAAAAGCAGAAAGAGACAGAAAAAAAAAAAAAGAAAAAAAAAGGGAAGACGGACTGGCCAGCCCACCCAATTATCATTTCATGTCAGAATTTCAGAATTCTGAACCAAGTTTGTTCCATCAGATTTTGGAAAACTGCAGAAGTAACATATTTAAATAGATTAAAGATCTCTAAGTAATTAAAGGCTGTGTTCAATAACTAGAAGTGAAACCTCTTAATGTTACTTAGTTTTATTTTTATTAAAATAGGGAATAACATTTTAGAAAAATGTCTAACAAAAATAACAACTATTAAAGATAAAATCTTGGGGCTGAGGATTTAGCTCAGTGATTAGAGCGCTTGCCTTGCAAGCACAAGGGCCTGAGTTCGATCCCCGGCACCACAAAAAAAAAAAAAAAAGATAAAATCTTTAACTATTAAAAAGCTATATAACTAGACTTTAAAGAGGCTTTTTAGTTCTTCACTTCTTACTGAACATGTATAGCATACATTACTTATCAGGCTACACTCTCCCAATGCCTTGGGAAAACTGGTTTTTAACAAAATAGATGGCCATGATGTACACCAAACCCTGCACTTAAAATGATTGGGGCACTCTATTATATCACTGTAAGTTAAAGGACAGAAAAAAGTCAATTTGAATACTTGAAGATAGAATAGTGAATATTTAGTTTCTCAAATTTTATCATTTTATCAATGTTAATTCACTGGGCCAATCCATTTGGTGAAAGAGATTGTCCTCTCAGGAAAAGAGCTTTAAAAAAATAGGGAGTACCTGGTATACAAGTCAACCATCTGTCAGAAAATGAAACCGTGTTTTTAAAAGAACCAAACAGCCTCACTTGATACTATGTATCTTATGTTGAAGACTTAGGCACATAAACTCAGTTAAAACATGGAGGAATGTCCACTTCTTCAAACCATAGTCTAACCTGTTCTGTGACGTTTAATAGATGCCTAACCTGCTTTCAGCTCCAACTACCCCATAAAGATTTCTTGTCTGGACCAGCAGGGTTGAAGACATTTTTGAATAAGATGACTTAAACCACAGTCTATCAGTCAGCTTTGACCACAGCAAAAACAGGCTCTGTGATTGCTAGAAAAGAAATTCATACTTGAGAATTTTCTACCCAAGAAATTCATACTTGAGAAATTCATAAGTGAGAATTAAGAAAGCCCTGAACAAATAATTCAGTATATCATACTAAATTTCAATCTTACTAACTTATCAAACTTTCAGATCAAGAACAATTTTTAGGAGGTTAAAACTGGAGGAAAATTTAAAAACATGTTTCAGAAAAGTATAATTAGGTAAGGGTTCTACAAAAAAAACTATCACTTATTTTGTTACTTCCTTTATTAATTCTCATATTTACCTCAAGGTTTACATTTCTCAAAAAAATTAAATCATAAAACTGCTTCATAATGTATACTACTCAATGTATCTCTGACCTAGACTAATCTATTTTGCTCCTTTTTCCAGATATGTACCCATTCAATGAACATAAAGTCTTTTCCAGTTTATGAAATCATACATTCCCTTCCTTTCACTAGGGTACTCGTTGATTCTGAACCAAAATGATCTCACCTCACCAAAGCACAACTTATCAGTTAATAAAAGACATAAAGAAGGCCAAAGCACAGGAAAAGGTAAGATTATCCAGAAAGACAAGGAGAAAGCTAGAATTAATTTTAAGTTGGGTTTCTTATTTTTTTCTACTCTGCAACTTTTATAATTTCTTCCTTCCTATTATTGTTCTATTTGAAATTATTAAATCTATTTTTCATTAAAAATGTATTTATCAATCCTCTTTGTTTATAAAGACTTTACACTATCAAGTGATATATATTTTTTCTTTCAGTGTTTTGAGCTTCATCTATAAAGCTTTCCAAGGTAACAGCCCTTGGCCTATCATGCTGCACAGAGATAGACATTACTCAATATTTAAGTAAGAAGATGCAAAAAGCTTTTTTTTTTTTTTGTGATGCTGGGAATTGAAGACAAGGCTTCATGCATTCTAGGTAAGCATTCTACTAATAAGCTACATCCCAATAAAACTTCTCAGAAGTACAACTCAATCTCTCCAACAACTTAGTGAAAAAGAAACTTAGTACAGTCTTCTTTGAAAAACCTTTTTTAGGGGTTAGAGATTTAGCTCAGTGGTAGCGAATTCTGAGTTCAAGCCCTAGCAATGCCACCCCCCCCATTTTTTTCCCACAAAGAATGAGTATCAAAAGATTAATTTAAAAATACTGAAGCCTGGTGAAGTGTTGTGTGCCTGTAGTCCCAGCTAGTTAGGAAACTGGGACGGGAAGAGCACTTGAGCCCAGGAGTTTGAGACTTGCCTGGGAACAGAGACTCCCAAATCAATAAAACAAAACATCCTTATTACAGATGTCTCACATTTTCACATCTTTGAGGGCGGACTACTTTTATGTATTTGTGTAATACCTGACTATAAACCCTGTGTATGTAGACTGTACCATGTTGAATGTATTCTCATATGCAAGAAACTAACTTCACTAACAGTTGCTGGCCAATACCACTGTAGTGCCTCTAATGTGAGAACTCCCTACTAAAAAAATGGAGGTATTCTTCATGAGGGAAATTCTCCTCTTAAGGCCTATTTGTTAACTGCTGTTATATATATTAGACTAAGTTCAATTCCCCAACTTATATTAACTCTTTTAACGTATGTATTTGGTCCAGTCTTTGGCGCTTTCCCATAAAAAGAGCTAAATCAAATTAAATTACCTAAATAGAAATTAGAACTCTGGGCTTAGGCAAAGATTATATACTAGCTCATACTTTTCTTTCTCCAGCCTTGCCAAGAATGTATTCTCTTATTCCTCACCCTAGGCTAAAATTTATGCAGATCCTTACTTCTTGGTATTTGTTTTTAAAACATACCATGTATATAAATACATGCAAATTCAAATATTGCTATTGATTACCTCTGAGAGGTTACAGATAACTTTTTTTTTTTTTTTTGTGGTGCCGGGGATCGAACTCAGGCCCTTTGTGCTTGCAAGGCAAGCACTCTAATCACTGAGCTAAATCCCCAGCCCCCAGATAACTTTTATGTTTTGGTTTTCTTTATATTTCATGGCTTTTATAATGAGTATTTATTTCCTTTATAATCCAAGCAAAATGTTTTCAAAATATAATCCCTATATAGAATAGACCTTTATTGAAAATAAAAAATCATATATATTTCCTTTTGGCCAGTAAGAAATAAAGCATGAGCTTAGTAGTTATCCCAAAGAATTCCCAAATTTAAAAAAGATAATAGACATAAATCACACCTGTTTTTCAGTGGTTTTTTTCCTAGCTTCTGCCCTCTCTTCCAATTCTTCCAATTCATTATCCTCAGTATCAAGATCATCATCATCATGTTCGTTGTCATCAAATTCTTCTTCATCATCAAAACCCTCTTCATCATCATCTTCTATCTCGGCTCCAGAATCCTCATCATCATCATCATCATCATCATCATCATCATCTTCTTCTTCCTCTTCTTCCTCTTCTTCCTCCTCCCCCTCATCTATCATGTTTCCTGTTTTACCTTCCATATTACTTAGATCTGAAATCAAAAGTGCCTGCAAGCCATTCTGTAATTTGATGTATCTGAAAAAAAATTAACAAAATATTTTAATTCAGCTGTTTCTTTGTTATGGTTTGTATCTAGATGTTCCCCCAAAGCCTCATGTGGTAAGAGATAGCTGGATCTAGAGTGTGTGATTACTAAATTAATCCACTGATTGGTTTGGCGTGGTTCTGCTGGGATCAAGGATGTGACACTAAGATTAAGGGTATTAGGATTAAGGGTGGGAGTACTGCCCATCCTAAAGACAGGTAGCCTGGATAAGATATAAAATACAGGAAGAAGCTGGTTAACTGCTTGCTTGCATCCCTTGCTTACCTTGCTGAATTCTGCCTGTCTGCCATAAAACCCTGCCTCGGACCCAGCTGACTGTGGACTGAAACCTCTACAAATTGTGAGCCAAATAAACCTTTCTTCCCCTAACTTTGGGTGTTGGGTATTTTGTCCCAGCAACAAGAGAAAAGTAACTAAAACATTCTTATACCAACACAAGTGATGAGATTAGAAATTTTAAGAAAAAACAATCCAAACATACACACACAGAGACAAAAGCCAATGCTACAGTAGTACTCATCTATCACTCTTATCCATAGTTTTAGTTACCCATTGTCAACTATGGTCTGAAAATTTTAATTCATACATTTTAACTTGCACATCATTCTGAACTGCATGATAAGATATCACACCATCTTTCTTATTCTATCTACTCAAGGATGTGAAATCATCCCATTCTCCAGCATATCCACACTGTAAATGTTACCTGCTCATTAGTCATTTAGTAGCTGTTTTGGTCATCAGATGGATTGTTGTGGTATCAGAGTAGTTGTGTTCAAGTAACCCTTAATTAACTTATAATACCCTCCAAAGCTTAATAGTGAAAATATCAGTAATTTGGATATGCCAAAGAGAATTCATAAAGTGCTTCCACTAGATGAAAGGTGTAAGTTCTCAACTGAACAAGAAATGAAAAAATTATATGTGGAGGTTGCTAAGATCTACAAGAATAAATCTATCCATGAAATTGTAAAGAAGGACAAAGAAATTTGTGCTGCTTTTGCTATCACACCACAAAATGTAAAAGTTATGGCCACAATGCATAATGAGTGATTAGGTAAGTTAAGCTGGAAAAAGCACTCAATTTTTGTATGTATGTTTTAAATGCATAGGGTTTGCATTATTCATGGGTTTCAAGCATCCCTTGGTGGTCTAGGGACAAATCCTCCATGGATAAGGAAAGACTACTGCATTTATAAACTAATCAAATCAGTTCATCTGGGGAGGAAACCTCAAAAATGAATCAGTCTCTGAACAGCTGGAGGGAAACAAAGGGACATACTTCACTTTGAATTCTGAAATATATAAATATATTTACATATTCAGAAAATGTGTTCTAGAAATTGAACACACAATAATAAGCCTACCACTTAGCCTCTTCTGTTATTTAATTTAGAAGTATATATTCCACTATATCGGACAACTTCAAGAGAAATATCCTTCAATATGCACAGCAGTCATGCTAGTTAGCTTGTTTTAAAGCAAAAAAAATCATATAAATTTAAACCCTGTTGATTTGCTTTTTTACAATGTGTACCAGTCTTGAACTGCTGCTTTTATGGACTAAAGAAACAGTTACATCTCCAAGAAAACTAAATCCCACAGGCTAGTAGTCTACAGCAAAAACTACTATGGCAGTTGGCCACTAGGTGCCTGTTACAGACTGCTCCCATTTATTCTAATTCTTTTGTATAGTCATTCGAAAATCATCTATTTTATACCTTTTATGCATCAGATACTATGATATTCTAGTATAAAAAAATAAAAACCACAGTCCTCACCATCAGGCACTTACTGTCTAGTAATGAAATTACTACAATACAGAGTGAGAGAGATAAATACATTGTTTTATAAAAAATGAACCTGTCAAGGAAGATCTATGAAACAAAGTATACTTAAACCTTGAAGATGAAAAAAAAAAAGTCAAATGGAAACTAAGAAGAATAATATGCAAAGAAAGACTAGGAAGGAAGCCTCTGGCTCAAGCAGACCAATCACATGAATTTATCATCTTTCCATATCAAAAATCCCATTTAAATGATAGAAGAGATTTTTGTGGTAGTCAAAACCCTAATTTACAAATGAGTTCCTTTGAAGGAGAATGTTTATGAAGTTTGACAAAGTGAGTCATACATTTTGACACAAATATATAATGTAAAGCATAAAAAAAGTCACATGTTCCATGATCTTGTCCTTGGTCTTTAGAATTGTGCCAATGATTGGACGATTCATGTTATAAGAGAATGAGTAATGTCTACCATCTTTTCTCCCCGGTCTAATCTCGCAATTATTTCCACTTGTGATGGACTTATTACTGTGGTCAACTTGAGCCGGGACACCCAGCTGGAATGAGTTGGTGTAGTCCTGGGCGTAGAAGATCCAACTGAGGATGGTTGCCAACGCAACATAAAGGAGAATGGGAGCAGAAGATGGTTGCGGGCTGTTTACCAGGAGAAGCTCTGCTGCAGCTGGTTCTCCTGAAGGAGACTCAGCTGTTCTCATCAAAGAAGGATCTTGGGGCCTTGCTGCCATTGAGGATGGCTGCTGTTGCTTCAGAGGAGCTCTGGTCTTCATCTCTGCTGTGAGCATCATATCCTGGTTCCAGTAAAGATTTCTTCAGCCATCATCTGCAGACACAGATGTACGTGGGACACTGCCGTGGGCTCCCAGCCCTCGACTGGATCTTTTGGGTCTCCAGTGCACAGACATTCGGCACTCTTCCTGCATTTGGCTTATGGGTGAATACTGTAACTTATGTCCTGTATTAAATCTGCTCTCTTACAAACCACTGACTCTAGAAAAGTAACTAATACACCACTTCTGTTTTGATGGTTATTGCTTTGCACCTCCTGGCAGTCCCCTCCACATCACCACTGCTCTTCCTCTTGCTACTGGACATCCTAGGCTCTGACTGAACACTGTAATACCCTACACTTTCGTACTGTACAATAAGCACACAGCAGTGAAAAGACACAACACACTGATAAACTTATACTAAATGGGAAGTTCTTTGTGTGGTCACTTTATGACCCTGTTTATAACCCTGTGCCGGGAAGTTCTTTGTTCCAGGAGAAAAACCTCCAACTTACAGCACCCCCAAGGCTCCAGGAAGAAGCCCGCCAGGCAGTTATACAAGCCCGCCAAAGAAGCCCGCCAGGAAG
>PVJO010013013.1:0-53219 GCA_004026905.1 Hystrix cristata | reverse complement strand
ATTAAGATTCCATCTCACTCCAGAAAGAACCGTGTTTATGAAAAAATAATTGTAATTTTAAAAAGCAATTGTTTAGAGGAAAAATGAAAGACTTCAAACCAGAAAAAGTCATAAGAACTTTTATTCTCTCTGGACACAAGAAGTGGCAAGAATTGTGGTTTCCCCAACATCTCTGATGATGACTGTGAAGAACGGCGGGTGGAAGTGCAGCCTCGCTGACTCAGAGCTCCACAGACCCCAGTTCAAGGTGGACGGCATTAACGGGAGGCCTCCTAGGGGCCTCGAGACCCCAGGAAGAACAGGCAGAAGCAAATTTGAGAAGACTATAACGGGTAAGCTCTCTTTAAATAAACTTCATTTCCAATCTGTACACGCTTTTGTAACAGGCTTGGCACATTAGAAGACAGACTCTAAGGATGTCCGAGAAACAGAACTCAACTTTCACTTAGGCCAAATCCTTGACTAAGTGCCAAATTACTCAGAACTGAGATTTCCGGGGCACCTTATAAAAAATAATAAACTAACCGACATCTATGAAGACATATATAAAGACAATGAAAGAGTAGCAGCTGTGTATGAAGGGAAGAATATTTGCAGTATCATTCCAGACAGGTGAGCTAGTCACTAAAATAACAAAGTCAGAAGGAAACAGCACAACATAGAGTCTCTATAATGTATCATTTACATCATACACTGCCTGGTTTCCACTGAAAATTATTAGACACTTAAAAATAGAGAAAAGTGTGATCCACATTCAAGTGAAGAGAATTATCAATAGAAATTGAATCTTTTAAGGTTGTCGTGAAGAATTAGCAAGCAAAAACTTCAAAGAAACTATTACATTTATTGAAGGAAATAACTGAAGAAAAATGTCCAAAGTATTAAGTAAAAATATGGTATTAATAAAGAAAATGGGACTCTCAATAGAGAAATGCATTTTAAAACTACAAAAACTGAAATCAAAATTCAACAGATGAGATCGGCATTTAAATACAGATAAAGAAAAGCACAAATATCAAAGTTGAAGATACTTCAGAAATTACCAATGCCAACAGCAAGGAAAAAACTACAGGGAAGAAGTCTGTGTGCATGTGTCTATGTTTGAGTGTGTTTGTGTGTGTATATGTAGACAGGTGCAGAATATCACAGAATCTCAGTGCAGTGTGGACAATATTAAAAATGTCTTTGTCTCAGTTACTGTCTCATTGCTGGGAGATAATGCCCGACACCCCCCAACTCAGAGAATGAGATTGTAATATAGCTCATGTTCTCACCTATTACCAGTAGGCTCCAAGGCAGGAAGGGCCCGCTGGAGGAGAGCTGCTCACCTCATGGCAGCCAGGAAGCAGAGAGAGAAGGAAGGTGCTGAGGAGAAAGGTGCACCCTTCCAGGCACCATTTCCAGGGTCCTGCCTCTTCCCACCGGGCTCCAGCTCCTATCAGCTGGTTAGCTATTACACCCAAATGATCTAATCAGCTTCTGAACGGCCTGGCTTTGAGCATATGCATGTTGGTGGTCATTCTTGACCTAAACCAAACCGTCTCACACATGCTTATAAAGTCCCCAAAGAGACTAAACAACCAGAGATAATCCCAGAATAATAATGGCTGAGCATTTCTCAAGTCATATGGGAAATATGTAAAAAGGGAGAAACGTAATGAAGCTAAAGCAACAAACACACAGTTTGATACTAAATACCTTGAAGTCAGGCATGAAAAGAAATTCTCAAAGAAGGTGGTTACAATTAAAATGCAATACAAGAAAACAACAATAAGAATAATGGCTGATATGTCACCCAAATTTATGGAAGTCAATAAGACCTTCAAAATGCTGACCATGAAGGACGAGAAAAACTAAGGGAAATTTTATATCCAGTGAAATTATACTACTAAAGTAATCCATAATAGATGAAAGTAAAGAAGGAGCTTATTTTAAGCAGAACTACAATATAATAAGTGTTGAAGGAAATTTTTTAAGTTGAAGGGAAATGACTTCTAGAAGAAATAGCAACAGCGGTGAAAATATTAAGAAAATCACTCCATGACATTCACTTGTTCTCTTTCTTTCTTTACGCACAAACATATGTAGACACACATACATAATCTACACACTGAAAGTGTAAGCAGTATGTACATGTAGTGTAGGTGTGTATGCATGGATTAAACCCCCACACACCCATTTCTTTACTTTGGGTGAAAATGATAATGATGCAATCAATGTGTGATACAGTTTGAGAATTTCTTAGTGTTGAACTCTCATTGGTTGAATCATTCCTAGATACAGTGAGCCCCACTTTTTCATAGTTTTGCATTGTACATCTTCAGTTAAATGCAATCAACTGCAGTCCACAGATAATACATGGGATATTTCATAAATAAACAAATCATAAATTTTAAATAAATTTTGTTACAGTGTGTTGTTATAATTGCTCTATAATATTATTGTTGTTTTAATCTCTCACTGTGGATACATTAAAATTCAACTTTTTCATAGGTAGCTATATGAAGGGAAAACAACGTGCACCATGTAGGATTCTCACTCTCCTAAATTTCAGGCCTCACTGCACTCTTGGAGCATAACTGCCCAGAGATGGGGAGAAAACTGCATTTAGCTAAGAAAAAAGCAATCATATGTTTTGAAAGAATATATACAAATGCTCACAATGGCTTTATTCATAAGAGTGGAAACCTGGACATGAGAAAACCTTAGAAGTAGAAACATAGATAAATGGGTAAACACTATAAGTGAATCCTAATAGAGTATACAGAGGAATAAAATAAATTACTGTAATGTGCAATAGCATGAATAAATTTTGGTTTAATTTTGGTTAGTGAAAGAAGAGAGTGCATCCCTACTGTATGATTCTGTTTCCTTCAAATTGTGGAAGGCACAGCCTGCCCCCTGCTATTGCTAGGAAGCGGGTGACGTTCTGCAGTGGAGAGGACCAGGGGACTCTGGGGGACTGGAGACGCGGCCCCTGCCCCATCTGTGTGGGTGGCTTCCCGGGTATTGTTTAGATTTCACACTTTAAGTGGAATCATTTTATAGTAGGCACTTACACTTCCAAATGAGAAGCCCAAAATATGAGTGATTTATAGCATACAATGAAAGAGAGATGGCAGGAAACAGGGAATTAGACTTTGTGGAGATGGGAAGAGGAGCTGAGGAAGAGGAGAGATGGGAGATCAGCAAGAAGAATCAAAATTGCGGAGGTGGGCTCTGCATGCGCACTGATTCCACAGGAGGAATGTAATTATTATGCATCGCAATCTTATACTACTAATAAAAACATTAGTGGCAAAGAAGAAGCTAACTAAATAAATAACTTTCATTTATGTCAAGGGGTACATGATTCCACATAAATACTTTTCTTCTTTTAGTTTTCAGTACTTGTATGCAAAGGTAAATATTCTGGAGAGAGTTAGTTCTTAGGTTGATCATCTGCTTTTCACTTTCCCATTTTTGTATTGCTTCTGAAATCAACAAGAAGATATTTATTACAAGTTCTAATCACTTTGAATTACAATTTTAAGAATCATAATAACAGTTTAATTTTAGAAATGTATCTCTCATTACATATATTTAGTACGTGTCTTTCACTGTATTATATATAATTACATTATAATTATATAAGTATATATAATTATGTAATATATTATATATTATGTTATATTGTATAGATTTACATTACATATATAATATAGAGTATTATATAATATATAATGCATACATTAATCATATATAAATATATATTAAAGGTTATATTAATATATCTAATATATAATTAATGTACACACTATATATAATATAATATGGAGTTACTTCCTACAGAATATTCAGAAACCTGAAAATGGGATCCCGGCCCCCAAAGTTATGTTGCACTCAGGAGTCTAGAATTTGGCTTGGTATTTATCAAGTAATATGTTTAACTCTTAAACTTTTACTGTAGGTATTTTGTTGCTTTTTCTTTTTGTATTTTTAGTTCATTCCCTTTTTATCTTATATAGAGAAAACACACATTTTCTTCCTGTGTTAAAATATCCAATGTGTTTAGTGTAAACTGGATGTCAGCGTCTCAATTATAAAAACAAAAGTGCAAAATTATTTATTTTTCTCTCTTATCCATTTATTTTTATAGGTTTTAGCTACTTATTTTTTCCATTTTATCTAAAGAAGGACTATTTTTATTTGCTAGAATATTATATCATTATATTTTAAATTGCACAATCAGCTGAAAGTAACCGATTATATGTATGTTGCATAAATTGAATCTTTGACCTTCTCATGATAAAGTAGTCAAGTTGCATTTACTTTTGGCTTATTAAAAATATTTAATTCCATAATTAGATATATTTTTAGAATCCATCAAAAGTGGGACATTTTGTCTTTTGTAACATTATATTCTGAAGGTTTATTTTGTGTGAGAAGATGGAGCAAAACCGGGATCTGGCCATCTCCTAAGCGAGTGCCCCTGCCCTGCTCGGGTGCTTGCGGCAGTGGCAGCAGGAAGCGTCCTAGTCAATGCTGTGGTCCTTTGGTGAGTGGGCAGAGGGAAATGCTTAGGCCTTCTCACCATACACCCACCCACCACCCACTACACTCACGAAAGAAGCAGAAAGAAGTATAAAGAAAGACAATGTTAACCATGAGAGGTGATGGATATGCTAATTAGCCTGATTGTGGTAATCATTCTACAGTATATAAATATATCAAAACAACAAGTTGTACACTTTAAATATACACAATTTACTTGTCAATTATACCTTGTTAAAACTGAAAAATAGATAATAGTAATGAGAGACAAAAACATATTAACACTTTCCAATGCTGACCAGAAAGCCAGCTCCTGGTGTGTGGCCTCCAGTAGGAGGAGGTGCTCTTTCTGTAGCACACTAGGGGCTGCCAGAGGAGGAAACCGAGGTCTGTTGACTGTAAATAACTCATGAAATGCCCTGTCAGGGCTCAGAGGAGACTCAGGTTTCCTGATGGTTGTTTCAGTGTTGGCAACAGATGATCTGTACTTTTAATTGTAGTATAAAAAACAAATCTGTCCATCTGGGGATGAGATGTAGCTCATTGGTAGAGCACTTACTCGTATGCACAAGGCCAAAAATCCATCTTCTGCGTTCAAACTACATTTAACTGTCCAGTTAAATGAACTCACACTGTCCTGCAACAAACCCTCAGAACTTTCTCATTTACAAAGCTGGAAATCTATACATACAGAAGGCTTCCTCCTTTCCCCCTCCCCACCCTCTGGAAAGTGGCGTTCTACTTGTTGTCTCTGTGGCTTTGATAATTGTGGCTAGATCTTTTGGGGTGACTGGTTTGAGTCCTACCCATTTGTCCAGACCTTTCTTTGCCATTGCACTTAAACTCCTCAGAGATAAATTGTGCATTAAGGTCTCTATGCTCATACTCTGAAAATTTGCTTAAAATTTCAATGAGTCGAAGCACATTCGAAAATGGCAACCAATATCATAGAATTCCCTTTCTGGCTTTTAATTCAAAGAAGCACATATTTATAGTTCCCATGTACCCAGCACTGAGATGTGTACTGTGGAGCCACAAAAGTGGGTCTCCCTTCTTGAATTGGCTCCTGGGAGGGGGCAAAGTTCGCTAGAGGAGCTGATGGGAGGCCCGGGATGTAGCTCAATGGTCCCGTGGATGATTAGCACTCACCACCAAGCAGCTGACACACATAGCCCTGACTTGCAAGCAGAGGGAGAGGACTGTATTCCGGAGACCAGGGATGGTAACATAGAAGAGGTGCAGCTGTCCAAGCATGGGGGAGTTCTACATTGTGACGAGGACCACTTCTAACTGCAGACCTTTACACGTTTCCTTAAAGAGCCAAATTACATCCCATGACTTACCATATCAATCATTTTCTTACAAATAATGTAACTCCATTAACAAATATTTTCTTAATGCCCAAATGTGATATACATAACATTCATTCATATTTAAAAGACAAAATGAAGGACAAGGTCGAAAGGGACAGTGGAGAAGAGCTATAACAATTTCCCTCTTGATTGGGGCATTAGAAGGCCATTAAAATTAGTTACAGGTTAGCATAATAAACTGTAGCCATCTTTTCTTTGGTTTCATATTATTTTATAGAAATGGTAGTTAAAATGAAACTTGTTTTTTTACATGTAAGAAGAAAGCTTATTCCAAACATAAGATAAAGAGGAGAATACCTCGCAAAGATCAAATATACAGAAGGTACCGTTTGAGTGGGAAACTTACATTAGAAGCACTTGGTGAATCAAAGTAGTGGACTCCATAGGCCTATTGCTGGGTCAAAGTTTGGGAGAATGTAAAACTCAAAATTCTGTAGTTCATAAATATCTCCCTGTAGTGCTTTCCGCTTTTTGCAGATGACTTTAAATAATCCTAATGGCAGTTCAGGATTGAAGCCCTCTTAGCTCTTTTAGACCTGAAAAAGAGAGTCTTGAGAGCAGACGCGTGGCAGATGCTCTGAGGGCAGCCTGGGACCGAGCATCAGGGAGGAATTTTTGCATCTTTTCTTTGTTTTGTTGAACTCCAGCAAGCGGTTCCAAACACACTGTGACTATTTTCTCACTCATCTCCTTGGATTAAAAGAAAAGAGTGAGATGCACAGAATCCACTCACAGATAAAGGGAATTGGAGTGACCACGGGCCGCAAATGAATAAATATGCTCCACCTTCATCTACAAAGACAGGATTTTTTTAGACACACAATAGATATCAGCATTCTTAGAAAATTAATCATTATGTGTTCCTCGGCGATTGGATAATAATTAGCCATGTACTGTTTAAGTGGATGAAAACCAGAAAATAGAAAAAATCAATAAATCGTAAGAGTCAGTGAAGCTGGCTGCGCTGCAGAGAAAATCCATGTCTCTTCTGGAAACGAACAGAAAGGCCTGTGAGTTATGTTTCATCTACTAATCTGCATCCTCTTCAGGTAGGTTATCATTATTGTTTAGTTCAGTATTTCGGATTGTGGAATATGAATCAAGATTATATTGCATTTAGGAGTTGTGATTCTTGTATTCTTCTGGGGCCTTTCAGTATTTGTTTCTCTTGCTTCCGTGCTCTGTGTCAATAATGTATAGGACGTCAACCGTGTGCAGGCTGTGATGGCAAAGCAACTTCAGACTGTTCAGCTCAGTGCTTCGGGTAATAAATACTTTATTATAGTTGTCATTTAGAAGTTTTGGCATCACTGGCAAAATCACGAACTTGAAATGCAGGCATGGTGGATTTCACTGATGTTACTGGTCCCTGTTACTTCTGAAAGGTGACGGGACCGTATTCTTAAAAGATAAGAAAATGTGGTCCTTAGTGACATAATGCACTCATGTCTCTCTATTATATGAGTGCATTATTGCTCTCATAATGCACTCATGTCTCTCGCTGCTCTCTATTATTTTTCTCTCTCTTATTGATGTTTCTCATCTGTTCACACATAAGGGATTTGAACTGCCTCTCTGTAATGTATGCCTTGATAAAGAAGCAAAACAGAAGAACGTGAAAGGATCTGTGTGTCTAATTTGCAAAGCCAGCATCATCGGGCTGCTGGAAGGGCCTCGAGGTGCCTCTTCCTTCCGGGGTGAACAGCAGGGGCCCTGCGGGCAGGTGAGGCCCATGAGGTGTTCAGTGTCCCAGGTAGGGGGCAGCTTAGTTCTCGACTGTGGCCTCAGCATGTTTCATTTATCTCAGAAATCAAGAATTTATTTAAATTGTGGTGATAAGAGGGTTTACCAGTGCTATTTCTTTCTTTTCTTCTTCTTCTTTTTCTTTTTCCTTTTTTTTTTTTTTTTTTTTTTTGTATTTACTCAGTTAATAAGGAGCTGGCCACAAGAATTGGGAAACAATACTGATATAGTACAAGTTGAAAGTGGCAGGGAAATGAAAAAGAGTTACAATGACAGCCTTGAAGTATGGACCAGGAGTTGTCTCAGTCCCCTCAAGCCTCTCTAACAGATTGCCAGAAACTGGGGCTTACAAGCAGCAGGGGTTTATTGCTCCGAGTTCTGGACCCTGGAAGTCTGGGCCGAAGTGTCAGCACAGCTGGGTTCTGGTGGGATCCTTCCCTTGGACTGCCAACTGCCCTCCCCTCGGCAGGAATAAAGTGAGAGAGCTCTCTGGGGTCCCCGCTCAGAGGCACCGAGCTCAATCTCGAGAGCCTCCAGAGGCCCAGCCAGCTCTAGAGTCGGGGCTCAGCACACGGGCTCAGGAGGGCATCAGCATCCAGGCCAAACAGAAGGCCCAGGACCAAACGGTGACGGGGCTGCTCTGGGACGTGACCAACAGGCATAAGAGAGTTGCAGTCCTAGTTCCTTGGAAAAAGCCTGGGGACTCTGGCACTCGGGTCCAAAGGAAGTGTCATGTAGACCTCGGCAGAGGCCCTGAGCATCGAGTCTTCACATTAGGGGCGGATGGCACTTGGGAGCACCTGCCTCTCGGAGGGACCCGCGGAAGGATACTTAGAGAAGCAAGTTTGTGAAACACAATCTGCCTGGAAAAAAAAAAAAATATATATATATATATATATATAATTTTATCCAGAAATTTTTATAAAAATGTCAAAGACTTAAGGATACTTGAAATTTAAAATCAATTTTATAAGACTGTGTTGGGGTATTCAATAAAGTTCTCAAGCACAAAATACATTACACTGGGGTAAAACGATGCGGAGCAAATGGAGAGCTACAAACGTAGCGCAGAGGCATCATAAGCTGTGATTTCCCACTTACAGGACAAGAAGAGATTGTTTCCTGTTTTTAGGTGGAGAATGGAAAGTTTCGCATTGCTGTGCTACTTAGATCTCACTGGATATGTTTTGAAAAAATGTTACTGTTTTATTTTAAATTGTCAGTATTTACCGTGTAAGCAATTAGATCCTATGTGACCACCCAATGTATTATAAATGTTTTAGATTTATCAGAAAGATGAATGGCTCTGTCATTTTTCAAAACAATTTCACAAGTTATAAGAGCAAAACTCTTTTGAGGGCATCATTATAGAGAATGGCTACCTCTACCACATCCAGTAGTAAACGTGATGGCTGATTTCATGTGAGTAGGTTTGGAAGTGTTGCCCAGCTGTGTGAAAATAATAACAGAAAGCCTCTATGTGTGTGTGTGTGCGCGCTTGTGTGTGTGTCAAACACACACAGAGAAAGAGAAGGAGAGAAATGTGGGGAAACAGAAGCAGAGACAGAGAGAGAGAGGAGGGCAACACAAGTGTCGGCTGCCCGGGATGTTGGCGTCTCCATGGTTCGGCGTGTGGTGAAAACCTAGACACTGTGGATTGTTCTGTCTGATCTCCACAGGCGGATATTTAAATATTTAAATGAACTCATATTAAGTGAAATTAAAAATTCAATTCCTCTATCTCATTGGTCAATTTTAAGAGCTGAGTAAGCCACACCACAGCCCGACTGGGACCACAGCACCTGAGGTCAAGGATGGCAGAATCCTTCTGTCACTGAGAACTTGCAGATGGAGTTTCTTTCTTTCTCTTTCTTTTCTTTCTGTATTGTCTTCTCTTTCCTTCCCCACTCCCTCCCTTCCTTCCCCTCTCTCTTTCTCTGGGGTTCAGTCTCCTGGGGATGACCTTGTTCTGGGCAGGCCCTCTCCCACTGAGCCAGTGCTATCGCAGACTCACCCCTGGAGGGCACCATGGTAAGCAGTGGGAGTTCTGCATGAATACCACTTTTCTCAAGTGGACCGCGCCCCAGGTTCCGGGCCCAGGTGCAGCTGCTTTTCTCCAAGAAGGGTCTGCACAGCGCAGCACTGTAGTCACTCTGCGTGACTCCTGTGGGCTGATTATGAACTTCCGGGTGATCTGAGCATGTGGCTGGGGTGGCACGCAGGGAGGAGACTGCAAAAAATGGATCCTTGAGCAGATTAAGAACTCATGTTTCGGGCACAGTGCTCAAAACTGAACTTTTCCATAGGCCTTCTTACAGAATGATATTTCTGATCACATGGCTTTTTTCGTAGAACCAGAAAAATACATTCATCTTCAACATTGTACTGTATTTGTACTTGTACAGTTAATTCTTTTGTTTTTACTACACCATTTTACTTGATCAGAATTTTCCTTAGGTTAAGTGTGGTATGCCAGTTTGACGCAAATTATACTCATATATTGGAAATGTTTTACAACTTTCTATGAGTTATTATGAAAATGAGCTACAGTACTTCTTAATATTCAATAATACTGCCTCTGATTTTGAAAGTTACATGTGAATTGAATTAATTTGAGTGTATTAACAGTCATTACAATGAAAACCTTTTCTAAGGCAGAAAACTGCAATCTAAAAACTTTATATTATTTTGATTAAAAATTAAATTTAATAATTATAAACTTTTTGTAATTCTATATATAGAAAATTAATATAGAAAATGCATTTGATTCACTATACTGAAAAACTCTTATTGACTTGTGGTGAGATAAATATGTAGTTTCATATCTCAAAGGGGAAATATTGATTGACGTTATTAAGGTCAATATTTATCTCAAGTGAAAAATAAATCTTGATTTTTTTTATTGAGTCAAAATGCCAATACATGTTTCACTACAAAACCCTAAAAATGAACTGCAGTCATATTTTAATATTTCTGCTAACATAGTGATTTTCAGTGGAGACTAGTCTTTCTTTTACGATAATTTCCAAAGAAACAGGATTTATAGAGCTCAGGCTGCTAGTCAGGGCCCATTCTGCTGCATGTTCCCTGGTCCTTCCTGTTTTCCTTATTCGCCTTTTTTCTGTCTTTTTTGAAGAAAGCCGTGTTGCCCACAGCCTTAACTCCTTATTTTTAGTGAGAAAGCAGCAACCACTAATTTTGTAAAAGAGAAAAGCAGTTTCCCCAGGTGATGTGCTAGCCTGCGGTGTCCCAGGCCGGCTGCAGATCTGAGAAAGGACCTTGTAGGTGGTGTTGCTGGGCTGTGGCTGATTCCTGGGTTTGGGGAAAGAGCTGAGAAGGTCCACACTTTTCCACGGTGAGACAGGTAAGTCGGGCTTTGGCCATGATGGTCCTTCCTCAGGTGAAAAACAGTCCTGTGGGCAAGATGTCTTCTGCTCAAAGATTGCTCATTGGTGTGTGTGTGTGTGTCTGTGTGCGTGTGTGTGTTGCTTGGCATCGAGGGGTTGGGGAAGGATCGAAAGTCTTCATGTTCATCCCTCTGCTTGCGTTTCTTGGATAAGGGTCTCAAGCTGGCATGGCTCGTAGACATAGCTGTGTTCTTGGCAGGGCCTGGTGCGTCCTCCCTGTGAATCACACCATCTCCATTTACAAAAAAGTTGTAGGAAGATTAAAGTGGAAAGGCATAGAGGGTCTTCTAGAATGATCGCAGAGAATAAAGTGATCAACCCATCCCCGTTTTCCTGGAACTTTACCTTTTTAGAGCTGAAATTCCTGTCTTTTGGGAAACATCCCAGTCTTAGGCAGCCCCCCAGCAGGTCACCATACCAGAGCGTGACAGCATGGGACAGCACGTGAGTGCTCATTGGAAGGCCACCAATCTAGAGGACACTGTCGCGGGACACAGGTGTTCCTTGGTCCAGTGGCAGCCAGACTGCTTCCCCCTCTGCTGGTTTTGCTCCGGGGACCCAGGGACTGAGCAGCCTCACAGGAGGGGTGGGCTGGCGGCCTGAGCTCAGTCACAGGACTCCCCAGTGCTGTCACCTCAGAGTCCGGCTTGCCAACAGAAAGGTCAGCATCCAGGTCTCCGTGAGGTGCTATGCTGAGAGGACCAGCCGGGGATGCCAGCGCCTTGGAGGACAGAGGCCTGGGTGTGTCTCCCTGGAGCAAGCACTGCTTCACGCTTGGATTTGTCTTCTCTTCGTGCCGCGGAGTCCCGTGCCTTCACCGTATTCCTCAGCGCTGTCCTGCTAACCTGGCCGCTGACCTTCCAGAGGAAAGCAACGCCGCACAGCAGATCTGTGGCCAGGGAGCTGTGGGGAGCGCACCCTCCAGCAGCCAGCACCCGCGAGGTCGGGATGCGGACCGCAGGACCTGGTGCCTGGGGCTCTGCCCTACACAGGCCTGCTCAGAACTGAGACCCGGTGAGACCAGTGGAGATCACTCGTCTGGCTCCAGCAGGGGATGGCGGCATCCGAAGGTTCAGACCCCCAAGAGCCAGCTCGGCACGTGTCAGGGACGTCAGGACGCTGTGGGAGCAACACGAGTGGGGCCTCCAGGCCGGGTGCTGTAGTGCTCAGCCTGCACGGACCACACCCACACCCCGTTCTTGCGCACGCGCTACAAAAGCTTACTCACCTCGAGGAATACTTTTCTGCTCAGGTTTCCACAAGTCAACTTATTTTATTCAAATAGTATTAACACCACGGAGCTCTCGGATGTCCACCCCACTTGCCGAACGGGGCTCTGTCCTCAGCGCCTCCAAAATGTAGTATCTCAAGTCTCATTCCGGTGGAACCTGGTCCTTGTCCTGTCACCATTTCTTCTATGACTGCATTAAACCTGAACGAGTTGTCTCTCCACAACTTCTGAGTGTTCTCATTGTGGGGTGAAAACGGCACTTCTGGTACATGAGCGTGTAAGTGACTAAAGGGGACCTTGTGTAACAGCGTGTCCTGCTAGTGCAGGACAGGAAGCCGGAAGATGTGGACATCATCTGTCGCCATGTCTTAGTAAGGGGACCCCAGTGGGAAGATCTGGGTTGGAGCTTCAGTTACTGAGTGTGACTCTTAACAAGTGACATTTAAGTGGTGACAGTGTTCAGACGCTCAAGCCCAAAGCCAGAGTAAGATTTTGAATTGTGGTGCTGACAACTGTGAGATGCTAGAATAGCTGGGATGGTGCAAGAAAGGAAAGAATTATTCTGAATTCGTCGATAGAAGAACCACTCCAACGAAGACACAGTACAGTAGCTGGCTTATGTCCTCAGATTTTTGTTGAATGTTACCAAGACTTGACATTTTCTCCTTTACCTTTAACTACTGCTCTGTCCACCTGATGCTAATGTCCACATTCACGATTTTCCAGCATTGACTCTTGCTCTCTGACGGGAAGAGCCTGCCAGGCTGCTCTGTGCCACCCACCACAGTCCCAGTCACGCTATTACTAAGGAATTTCTGTGTCGGCCGCTGCTGCTCCTCGGGGAATCGCTGCATAGTGCCACCAATGGACGTGTCAGCCGGCTACGCCCCTCTCTCTATAGTTGGCAAATTACTCATTTTGAAGTTTCTTTTGTAAAAAAAAAATTTCCAATAAACAAGAGGTTTTTTTTGTGCTTAATGCACAGGTAAGAACATATAAACAAGCCACTTAGCTCGACAGAGCTCATCAATTTCGGCGCACAGCCTCTCCCCTGACGATACCTAATTGCTTCTTGGATGTGCCTTAATATTTCCTCTTACACAGTGTCCCACTGGCTCTGCGGAGTGCTTATTGTTCTGCTTATGAAAAACTGCTTTCTTATGTCTGATTTGAATTTTTTGTTAACTTTTATTTAAGCCTTCCGGCACTATCATCTATCAGCGTCTAATAGAGATTATCTCAGAGGAATTGCTGGCTCGCGATGTCTATGCTTCCTGTGCCTTAGCATGGTTTTCCCAGGCGACTTCCCCACTTCTAGCACTGCATGCAGACTTCTTCATTTTTCTTTGTGAAACCAAAATGCCTTCATTACATATGGAGAGGTGTATCTAGCACACCAACTATGCTCTGCATGGAAACTACCATTGCTCGCTTCGGTATTAATTTCCCTTTCTTCTCGCTCACACATTTTAGCTTGGTGCATAGCTGCACTGAAATGCTCCAGTTTCCCAGCTTCTCTTGCAGTTATGTGTCGAAGTGCTGAATGAAAGCCACGGCACTGTATCTGTACGTGTTGAATTTAAAAGGATCCTCCTTAAGACAATGGATGCACAGGCTTTGCACCCTCCTCATCATTTCTGTTTGTCTATTTATGGTGTGGATGGAAAGTGGGAGTCTGGGAGTTCCAGTGTAAAGGCTGGCACACTAGCAGCCATCTGTGACTATGAGAACAAGAGTCTGGCCCAGGAAGGCTGGATGGGGGCAGAAAGGCTTGAGATCGTAGTGTCTCAGTGCAGGTCCCACGCAATGCTCAGGAAGTGTATTTTTACTCTCTGCTTATAATGATTGGCAAAAATTTCATTCTATATTTGTGTCACTTTTATTGTTGAGTGTCTCAAAAGTAGCTGAATTCTAAATGATACTTAGATAAATCTATTATACTTTTCTCAGGTCAGCCAGACGGTAAAGGACTAGACGTATGTTAGCTAACACCACATTCAGCGTTCAAGCCTTTCTGTAACTTTTGCTGCTAGTGGTGTCGAACACTGTTTGCCCCACTTCTGAGGTGTGGACAGTTCATCTCCTGGGCCACCTGGTCAGTCAGCACCCAGCTCCCTTCAGGACCAAACCAAATCCAGGTAGTCCGACCAGCACCAAGCAAGTATTTGAGGATCAAAGGCAAATGCTTTCCGCTGCTCCCATCTCACCACTGCAGTAGTTACTGGTTTCTAGGCATCTTCACGTTATCAGGGTCCCCCCAGGACCTAATGGGCACAGCAGAGAAGCATGGCCCGTCAGCCTGGTGGGCCCGGGGGTGCGATGGTCACCCTGGTCTTGTCCTCATACGATGGTCCTGCTGGAGAGGACAGCCCTCCACTTCCTGAAGCAGGCACCCCTGCTGGGAATAGGAAATGGCAATGCACATCCAAGGTCCTCTACTGGAGCCCCTAGCAGGGTGGGAGCCCCCCGCAGTGTGGGGTCTACATCGTGAACTGTGGGCCACGCCCGCATGCCCCTCAGCTCGGCCTCCTTCTCTGTGCTTCATGATTAGCTTTCTGATTTAGTTACCTAAAATTGCGGATTTAAAGGATGTTGGGTTATGTTTTCATACTGAAAGAATGTACCATTTTACGGGACACAATTTGCCTTCTTTTCTAGGATAGTAGCCATCCCAGGGAATGACATGTGTGTCATTGTGGCAGCTTCCTTTGGGAGTGAAAGAATGAGTGGGGCTGTTAAATTAGTCACAGGTCATGGATAATCACCCAGAGTTTCATGTACATAATTGGATTAAAAGAGAGGTCACCTGGTACCACATCACATTTGGCAGGTAGAAAACTAAGGCCCAGAGACGGAGGGGTGGAGGTCACAGATTATGTTAGAAAGGTCCCCAGCTAATCAAAGAACCCAGATCTCAAGTTCTCTCTCCCACACAACCTCTGGATTCATTCCATTCTGATTCCAAGGGGAAGTTACCAGGGCGATCCAGGGCAATGGGTGCCTTCTCCTACCCTGTCCTCCAGTCGGTCTGGATGTCTTTCCCTAAGCCTATTTTGTATTCTGAAAGTGACTCTACAAATGCTTTGGAAACTACAAAAGAAAGAAAAGAGTCTGGCTAAAAACCTACTGCTGTGGCAAAGGAAAAGCTCAGGTCAAATCTCTAGCAAAATAATAATGCTCAGGCAAAGGGGCGCGGGACCCAAACTTTGGACGCAAAGGGACCAGGAGACTTTGATGGCTGTGGAGAAAGAAAGATGTGCAGCTGAGAATCCTGGGGGATGGGGCGCTGCAGAAAAGGGGACCTGCACCGGGTTGTTGCCATGAAGCAGACACACGGCAGTGCACACAGGGGTGACCGAGCTCCCTCTCACCCAGACTCAGAAGTTGGGCAGCTCCTGGGAGTTTCTTCTTCCTGGCCGGGAATGGAGAGACTACCAGGGTGGCTGCTGCACTTTCTTCGTGTCCTAAGGGCGTGTCCTCCTGGTCAGCTCCATCTAGTGTTCGGCTGCTAAATGGCACAGCAACATTGTCTACCCAGTAATCCCTTCAATTCTTTCCACAGGCACATGAGGTAACACCCATCTAAACTATTGAGCTCCTGTCTCCATACTTAGAAATTTGAAAAGAATGTGGTCTTCATTTAGCACCTATGCAATTTCGTGGTTTTACACACACACACACACACACACACACACGCACACAGAGTTCTGAGTGCACATAACCAGCCAGAGTCAGTGTGTGACCGTGTTCCCAACCCCACGACTATTTCTGCAACTCTGTCTCAGACAGGCTGAGCCCTAGAGGAAGGCGACTGGGTGCCCAACACGCAAGTCCTGTCCAACAGCAAATCTTAGTCTCCTTAAAACTGCTTTCTGCCTGTAACTCCAACCTGGCTCAAAAACTGGAAACCTATAATGAGAAGTGATTTTAGATTTTTTGTTTTTGGTTTTATTTAGTCTTGTGCTTTTCCTCCTTTTCTACTCATCAGCTATTCCAAGTTGAGTACTCGGCTTCGCTGACAGCAGGGAGAGATGTCCTTGGGTCTCTGGTAGAGATTCCGCCTTGCAGACGTGGGGGTATCACAAGCCACCTCTTGGCCTTGGGGGTGGGGGGAGGGACTCACACACCCTGACTTCCACTTCTGACTTGACACACTGCACCTGGGCCCCTGTTCCTCTGGTCTTGTCCCTGGCAGGAAGTGCTTGTAGGTGGGATTGTTTCAGAATTGCTCATGGCTAATTTCCTTCTGAGAGTTCTAGATGTGACCCATGGAAAATGTGCACATTCATAGACATCAGCTCTTAGGCAGTGTGCTATATTTTCCCCATCTTCTCAGCCAGCAAAGTAACACCTTAAAATCTCCCTCTACAGGAGAAACCCTGCAATATTTAACTTTCTGTGTCTGACTCATTCCATTTAACATTATGGTCTAAAGTTCTATTCATTTTCCTGAAAATGGCATAATTTCATTCTTCTTTAGGGCCAAATAGTATTCCATTGTAATCAAGAACACAAAAACCAACAAATGCTGACGAAAATATGGGGTAAAAAGAATCTTCTAAATCGTTGATGAAAATGCAAACTAGTACAATCCAGGAGTCTCTTATTCCAGCCAAGAGGAAAATCAAGGTTAAGTGGCATAAGTCCACCCCTTCACCTACAGGAAGAAACAAAGCCCACTTCAGTGGCAATTCCACCGGACCCAGCTCTAAACAGCAGCTTCTCCATTTCGTGGACCTGTTGCTTCTAAGGTTTCAAGAAAGATGAGTCTGGAAATCACACAGCATTTATCATACACTGCACAGGACTGGGAGGAGCCAGGATTGCTCAGTGTTTGGAGAAGTGACTGGATCCCGAAGACTCTCACACAGACAGAGTATTAAGAGATGCTCCTTGACTCTCAGTGATGGCTGAGTGCAGCTCACTCAGATGTGGGCTCTGTGACCATGACAGCGACTTATAAAAGATCAAGGAAACCTGGATATCACCCAGCACCTTCATGTGAGTGTGGTCTAGGAAAGAAACTTGAGGGACCAGAAACAGCACTGAAGGAAATGAGAAGATATGGGGGATTAGCTGTTGATACGCTGTAAGTTTCACCACAACCCTCCCAGGAGAAGGGAACATGGGAGTTTGTCTTGTGACTCTGAGTTCAGTGCCTGTTTTGAGCATTTACATGTGTCCCCTCTCTCAGGGATCATAGTGTACTGAGTGGTGTGGTTACTGGGGGAGATTCCCTGACCCTGGCTGGGATGAGAAGGAACTGCTAGCCAATCAGATGTCTATTTAGACCAAGAGAGTAGAGGCGTCCACTATGGAAAAGGAATAAGGTTCTGTCCAGCAGTGTAGCCCTGCAATGCCCCAGATTTGGTCACCAGGCTTGCAAAGCTCAGCTCTCAAATTGCAGCGAGTGGCGTGCACGGTGCTGCTCCAGTGAGCGCTCAGTGGGGGCTTCTAGGAGCGCTGGGATCTCTGAGGAACTCACGGCCACACTCAGGTGTTTGTGTTGTGCCTCGCATGGCAGCTTTGGCTCTGTAAGTGTCACTGACCAGAGAACTGGGCTTTGCCAGAAAAGCGACAAGCCTTGCCTAAAGTTAAGCAGATACGGGGGAGTTTGCATTGGTGGTTCTACAATGCACCCATATGGAAATTGTCTTTAAAAGTAAAGCAGAGTCTATGAAACCTCAAGGTCTATTTCACCTCCAAATTCCTGTGGTTCTAACAATTTTCTTCTTTCTTTTCTTATGGATTTCAAATTCGTGCCTAGAGACTTTAGAAAAAAGCTGTTTGTTTTTACCACAGAATCTATTAGAGGATATATTTTACACAGTTGCTGTGTTTCACCATGGAACCTTTGGTGGATTTAAGTGCAAATTTTAAGTTATTTAATTGAAAAAATGTGGCAGTGAAGTACTAAAGGACATTATATTAAGTGAAATAAGGATGACGCAGAAAAATCTACTGCATGATCTCACTTGTATGTAGAATCTAAAGATCAAAAAAATCGAAATCGAGGCCAAAGTCATATTAACAAGTAGAACAGGGGTCACCAAGAGCTGGATGTGTCTTCAAATGTGAGACGTTTGTCAGAGGCGGCAGATGCCCAGTTCCAAGATTGGCAGGTGCTGAAGAGTACATATGTGGCATGACTCGGTAGTTAATAACAATGTGTTGTCCTTGAACTCGCTTAGAGGAGAGTTATCAAGAGCAGTCGCTGCATATCCACATAGCCAGTGGTAAGTAGGTAAGATGAGGAACAGGACATCAGTTAATTTTGGTGATTATTTCACAATAATATCAAAACATCACCTGTGGACTTTGAATGTATACATTTTGAATCTGTCAATCATACATCCAGAAAGCCTGGAAAACAAATTTATTTTTCCTGAAAATATACTTTGGAAAAAATGCAGACTCTGTAAAGCTACTGTGTATTATAATGAATCTTAGAATGCACATCTTCAGCTTCCTTTTGTACTAATACTTATGTTTAAGAAACACAAATCACATCTGTAGTAATGACAGTGCTATGTACAAGTCAACCAAAATAGCACTTAGCTAGGCTGCAGAATGTCCAGCAAGCACTCGGGTTTCGCTCCTTTACCTGATGTCTCTCCGCACGCAAGCCCGTGCATTCCTAAGGCGAGCTCAAGAGCCCCACGATGCAGCAGGCTGGGGACCTGGACAGAGCCACCCACTCGGTGAACTGCACTGCCAAAGTAAACGCGCGTGTTAGGATACAAGCAGATTTGTGCTTTGTTCGTAGCCTGACTGTGGGTTCTATTACCCAGCTTTGGAGGTTTTTCTATTATCTCTTAGTCTCGTAGACATACAGCGAAAGCTTAACCTTTGTGATCAAGGTAAACCAAGCATCAAATTCACCAGCAGAGAAGATCAAAAAGAAAAACTACTACCCTCTCGCATGGTGCCCTTTGCTCTTTGTCTGCAGCACAAAGAGAAGAGAGAAGGATGATGGGAGCAGGCGGCCCCGCGGCGGCTGCCACACGTGCACTAGGCATCGTTCCCAGCGGGGAAAGCCGGCTGAGGGCTAGAAGGCCGCTTCTCTCACCCCACGGAAGGAGCCCGGTGCCGCTCCTCTAATGAGTTTCCCAGAAGCTCTTACACATTCAAATCTGCTTCTGATTATTTGTTTTAATTATGAGTACACTCGAATTCATCAATATTAGAAAACCCTTCAGAACGAAGCACTCTTTCCCTCATTTTTTTCTAATAGTATTTCTATTTTTTTCTTCTGTTAAGCTATAGCAGAGACTATGAAGAATATCAAGTACAGTCATTATAAATGAAGAGCTCAGTAAATATTTGCATTTCTATTCCTGCATCACCATGGTGTATATCATAGCAACATGACAGTATCTTATAATAATGTGTAAAGTAGAAAAAAGGTTATATACCAGATAATGTGCAACATATAACATACAGGTTTATAGCATAAAATTATGCCATGTAATATTAATGGATTTATTATCATACTTATTTATATATTCATTGTTATTTATTTAAATAGCAACATTAAATATTAACATTTATCTCTGCGTAATTTTTTAATATATTGAATATCCACATACATAATCTGCATAAACCTAACAACTTTGTTAGCCTTAAAACCTTTAAAACTGGAAAGGTTTCCTGAAATCAAACATTTGATAGTAAATAACTTCCTATATGACCTGCTAGCTTTATTTCTGGCTACATAATGTTAAATTGAAGAAGCAGGAAATCATCGTCTTCCTCTGTATTTTGATTCCCTGTACAACACGCTGTACCCTGAGTATGTAAACAGACAGAGCCGGACATTAAGGGTACAAGAAATAGCTGAGTTCCTACAGTGCCGAGTACCTGAGTTCCAGCATCCAGGAGCCAGGCGATTTCTCCGTTCTGCTTCCCAGTTCTGCCTCCCAAAGCTGGCTGCTCACACCACAGCTCTGGGATCCCTGACCCTCTTCTAATTCTGAGCACTGCCCGATTTATGAACTGTTCTTCGTTCAAATCCTTTCTGATAAATGTATTTTGCTGAAAAGTTTTCCTTTTAATAATATCTAGTGAGTACACATATCCACCAAAAGACAGGTTTGAAAATTCTGCTAGGAAGGCTGTGCTTTCATTAATGACTTGGGGTTTATAATAAGGTTATTCATTAAATTTTTCAGCAGAGAGCAGAGAGAAGTATAGTGATGCTCATGAAAGAAGACACTAAGGGGCCGATGCTCCCACAGGACCATTGCTGCCTTCACAGCAGAGGAGACCACTAAGGGATCCGCTCAGGCAAGGGACACCTGGACACGGGGTCGTGTGTCCACGGGCTGCCCGTCCGGGCGTCTCATCACAGGGAAGAGGACTGTGCAGCCACTTCAAGACATGAATAGGGCACATGGCAATCTTCTCGACCCACTCTCAATCCTTGTCCAGGCTGGGGCACTGGGCATGAGGTGGCTGAGAAGGATTCAGGTTCCAGTGAGTGAGGGAGAAGGGAGCTGAGAAGCACTAGAGAGGCATGATGAGGTGATGGCTAGAAGTGGGGTCTCCCAGAAGCTGAGACCCCAAAGCCGGGGCAAATGTTCAGTTTCCCCATGGAATGTCCTGCACAACAGAAATTCAAAGATAAAAGTCCTGGGGGTGTCAGGACTGGCACCATGGGGCCTCTGCACAGCTGTGTCAGCAGGGGTGAGTGGGCGGGCCTGGGGCTGGTGGCACTCGTAGGAGGACTGAGGGGGTGGCCCTCGGAGATGGCACTGCTGCCCACACTGCAGGGCCCACAGGGATCGACCCTGCACAGGGAAGGACCCACACTCGGTCTGAGCCTGAGGCTGCTGGTGGCTGGGATGGCTTTGATGGACCCCAGGATGGCCATTCCTGTCCCCTGGATAGTCTTCCTCTGTCCCCTGGAGCCTCCCGCACTCTAAACCACTGCACTAGCCATATGGAGGGTGCCAGCACCTCCCTGGTGACAGGGCCCGATTCCCCAGTGGCAGACACCAGTAAGTTAGAGAATAGACAGAGGAGACCTTTGTTGAAGCTGAGTGCCACCAAGAAAAGTCATACAGATCGTTTTGAGAGTTGCCGGCTCAGAATGGGAATTCAGGGCTCCAGCCCCAGACACTTGTCTGTCCTCCAATGTAGTTGGCAAAGTGCATAAGCACATTGTAATCTAGTTGAGTTGCTCAGATTTCTCCTGGCCCCAGACAGGCTGGGGACACACCCGCATCTTCCACGCGTTTGGGGAGGGTGGATATTACTGCAATAGCAGTGGAGGAGCCTGGGGAAATGAGCGTCTCTGATATTAAATAGCTTTAAAATGGTTTTTATTTAATTTTTTAAACAAGGAAAGAACAAACAAAATCTATACACAATTAAATTTCCAGTCAAGTAAAGTTTAACACAGTTAAAACACAAGGTTATGAGATTACAGATGAAGTCACTCACATATCTAACTTCGGCCCTCATGATGATTTATCTTTACAGTTCAGGTATCTCCACACATACTTGTGCCTTCAATTACTTGAATTTTACAATATACTTCTACCTGGAAAAAATTAATGCCAGACTTTTGAAAGTTTGACACAGGCATGATTTTGCGCTTTATAATTTGTTTCAAAAACTACCCTAGATTTTATAACAACATTTTCATAGTCATGAAAATAAATATGCAGATAAAATCAAAGACCACTGCAGAAATAAGAGGAAGGACTCACACGCCTGTATGATAATTTCGCAGTCTTGTTCTGCAAAATTCACTTCAGTTAGAGCCACAGACCTGGGGGGATAGTCTGGCTCTTTCTTGCCTTCGGCTCTCCGGCTCCCCCTCGCCGGGCTGCTCGTACTCAGGGTTGTCAACAGCTCTCCCGCTGTGTCTGCGGGCCTACGTGTCCTGGTCTTCATCGCAGGTGGCTAATGTTGGCGTGGGGCTGTCACCTACCTGCCGTGTGACCTCACAGTTTTGGTGTGAGCTAGAGATCGGGGGCCGCTTTTTGGAAAGCCCAGCAGGACCCGGTGAGGTTTTGAGGAAAAAATGGTGACACAAGGAAAGTGTGCACAGATAAGTTAAGGAATTAGTGTAATACACATTGAGTGTGCTTGTCTGGCTTTCGGTCCTTGTCCCGATTGCAGACTTGAGTCAGGTTGGGTAGTCTTCACCCTGTCACACTCAACAAGTCGGTGCCTCAAGTATCAAGTGGGTGAATACACCAGCAATTAAAATCCCCGCCCGTCTCTCTCATGTATACTGTGTCTGTGAACGGAAGTCACTAACACAGCCACTCAGTAACAGATGCTGCTTTTCTGTGCTAATTATTTTCTAATATCTACTTCCTTAACACTCAAATGTTGTGCAGTGATGGTTTATTATCCAGCTTGATCCACACGGCTTGGAACACAGCAGGTTTATTTCATCTTCCTGCAGTTGCTGGTGACCGAAACCTGCCCTTCTAAGGAATTTTCTTCCTGTTGTCCGGCGTGGGCACCCACCTCGCCGATCCCACACGCCGCTGTCCATCCACACCAAGGTTTCCTTTCTTTGCATCCTGGTAGCTTTATGGTCCATGATCACTATTCTGAGCTCTGATTGCAGATTACTCCAGGAGCTATTAGTGTCCGAGATGATTTGTCTTTGCACTGAACGGCCCCTAAATGACAGGCTTTTAAAAATCTCTGTTGATTTTTCTAATACCTGGTCTTGACCGCCCTGGCCGCCCTGGTCCCTCATTTCTTATTGTCCTCTCTGGCCTCTACTTCCTTCATGCTCTATAAGCCTGAGTGGTTTTTTTTTTTTTCCCCAATATTCCATAGGCTTCTAAACAACTCAAATGTTCGAAATTACATTTTAAATGGATTTTGATGTTACCTTTAAAAAAATAAAATAAGGCAGCCTATGGACTAATGTGAAACTATTTTACTGCCTATTTTTCCATTGACTCACTCTATTTTTTTTTTTTTCCATCTGCTTGGTAAAGGCATCACATCATGGTACAATGAATCAATAGCACTGTTTGCCTTCGAGCAGTTCTGCTTATTTCTAGGTGTCTGTTTCCTCATCATTAAAATGAATAGATTTGATAGATGATTCCAAAAATTCCTGACATATGTGAAAAATCTATAATTCAAAATGAGATGCATTCTGCACATGAACGTGAGTTGAAAGATGATAATAGAAAATATCATAATGAAAAGCTAAGTGGGAATTTTGAAAGTAAGTATAATTAATATTAAACTGAATTATGAAAAAGGACAATATTTATGGAGTTATACAGTATCTAAGTATTTTCTCTTTGTTATAAATATACAGAATCACATAAATTGTTCTTAGAACAAATATGATTTGCCAGATTGATACTTAAAATTATATAATCTATTTCATTTTCAAGCAAATATACATAATTTAAATTCAAAGTATATATTTTATTTTACTTGAAATATTGTGCTATGTACTTAGCTACATGCTGACCAGCATTTCTCTGATTTTTAAAAACTGCATATGGGGGGCCTTTAAAATAGTTTGAGTCTTTGTGCATACAGCAGATTGGTTGGGCTTTTCGATGTACTGGTTTTGGGTATCAGCAAGATTTTGGTATTTGTCAGTCTCCTATGTCTGTGCAAATCATCTGTCAGGGGCAAAAAGCAAAAATATGTGTATGAAAAAATTTTTTCTTCACTATTTATGAGGGCAGAATGTCAGCTGCACACTTTGTGATAGTGTTTTTACAACCACAACACTGAGACGCCTATTTATGAACCCCGCAGCCCCACCCCACCCTCAGGAGCACCATGACCCTGGGGAGCTGGGCAGAAGTTTAGTTTCAGAAAGGTGACGCCATGTTGCTTCAGTGTGTGTGTTGCTGGAGCAAGCACGAGCCCTGTTGTTTCAGAAAGTAATATCGGTGTGCGATTTGGGTGCATTTCCCCTGAAACAAAAGCCCTGGAATCCTCCAGCAACGTCTATCTTCCATTCTGACCCCATTTCCCAAGAGAATGTGACAGAAACGGTGTTGAGAAGAGGGAGCGAAGCAACAGCACGGTCTGTGAACTGACTGCAGACAAAGGACGGCTGGCTCAGAGCTGGGAGAAACATGTGAAAGTGTATCAGTTTTCTGCTTGGTAGGTTCTTGCAAGAACTGTCACATACTGGCACCAATTGAGAGTGACCCAACAAGAGACAGCAAATGAAATCTACAAAACCAGAATTATATTTTCCAATTGGCTTGTCTCACGCTGTCTCTCTGAGGCCCTTTTCAGTTGGATCTGACAGCTAATCATTGGCAGGCATATGTTGCTTGTGAGTCTTTTTTTCGCAGCAGTGAGGCTTAGAGTCAAATTGACAGTGATTGTATTTTAAGTATCCATCAGTTTAAGAACTCACAAATATCCAAATGGCCTTTTCAGAGACACTGACCATTTGAAACCAAAATTCTTTGCAGTGTAACTACCTTCATTAACTCATACTCCCTGAGTGCCTAGTATGGAACCAGAATCAGGAGGTTTCACAGAGCTACAGAGAAATGCAGAAATCGGCATCTCCAGGTAAAATAAGGATGGACACAACTATAAAACAAAGCACAGTGTGGTGGGTACAATAGACACTGTGAAAACAGAAGGTAAACTGAAGTGGCTGAGAGACTGGTCTGCCTGTGCTGGGAAAGATGGAACATGATGTATTAGCAAGGTGGCATCTGAGCTGGGGACTGAGATGTTTACGTGCAGTCACGGTAGATAAAGGTACGAGAAAGATGCTAGTAAATACACCTGTGGAGGTGAGATACATAGCATCATTGTTTAAAAATATTGAGGGAAGTTAAATGTGAATGAAAAGTACTGGGGATTTAACTCAGTGGTTAGAGTACTTTCCTCAGAAGCACAAGGCCCTGAGTTCGATCCCCAGCACCAAAAAAAAAAAAAAAAAATAAATAAGTGAATGAAAAGTAGGGAAATAAAGGACACAGATGCCAGTAAAGGAGATTATGTTGGATTTGATTAAGAACACTGAAAGATAATATGCCAAATTGTGTATTTTTATGTAGGGAGACCCTTAAAAGGAAGAAAGAAATGTAGACAGGGAATTATATAATCACTTGGAGATTATTTTATTAAATAAATACGTCTTGGAGTTGCTTTATTTAATGTTTCTATGTAGTTTTGGAATAGTAACTGTGGATTGCTTCATACGGTGCTTATTCCAACCATTTGCAGAGATCTTGTAGTGGTTCCTTTGCTTGCCTGGCAACTGAGGCTTAGGGAAGACCAGGAACCCTGCAGGACACCCCTCTGATACCTGGTCCTGCAGTGCCCGGATGTCTGTTCTGACCAGAGCCTGGTGTCCTGGCCCCTAATGCAGCTCTAACACATACACCATTTCCACGGTCGGACTCTAGCTGTAGATTCATAGCAGATGTTCCTCTTGCTCAAACATTTCTAGGATTGGAGCCCCTATAGTGACTATAGTTGGGGGCTTATTTTGTAATGAACTTTGGATTTTAGAACAATTTCAGATGTATAGGAGTTGTGAAGATCTATGGAGGTTCTGTGTGTATGTTGGCTATAAGGTGTGCAGTTTATATTACATGCTTGATGTTTGAATCCCATCTTTGAGTGGATTATTGCAGGTTCTCCTCCCAGCTCTGGTCTTTCCAGCAGGCCCCTCTCTTCATGGTCTTCCTATGGTGGTGGGCGACCAATGCAGCGCCCACTTATCTACACGTAATGCATTTCAGTTCCCTGCCGGCTGTGTCCTTATTCAAGCAGTGCAGCTGGATTTCTCTGTGGAAGCCAGAAGGTCCCTCGCCCTGGGGGATCTGCTTTCCCGCCCTGTGTGTTCCTGTATCCACCGGGCGACCCCACATGCTCTGCAAACACAACACGCTGCTGAGTTGTGTGAGTCACACTGTGAGCCAACATTGACATACCAGTATTGACCAAATCCCATATTTTTTGCAGATTTCCTTATAGCTCAGATAAATGCCCCTTTTGTATTCTAGATCGCCACAGTACGTCTAGCCGTCATATCTCCTTAGGGTCCTCTGTGTTGTGACAGTTTCTGTGACCTTCCTTGATTGTGAAGACCTTGGCTATGTGGAGGACAGTTAGGCGTTTCCTAGAATGTGTCTCTAAGGAGAGCTGTGTGACGCTCTTCTCCTGACTGGACAGGGGTTATGGATTTTTGAGAGGGAGGATGGTACCGGGCCAAGAATACTTACTGCCGGTGTAGCTTATAACTGCCAATGTTAGCCGCGGTCTCCCGGACAGGTGGTGCGTGGGAGGCAGCATCTCCACTGTGCAGGCATCATCGCACCAATTTTCCATACTGTACTCTTGAGTGTTGATATGCACACTCCACGCTTAAGGAAGGAAGAGCTGGGCTTGACCTCGACAAGCAGAATGTCTGCATAACCAGTCAACCCTCTTTACACCAGTGTGGGCTCTGGGCTTTTATCTTGTTCGCAGTACTTGCAACTCAGTACTGTTTCTTGTACCTTGTTGTTCAGATCGTTCCGGCCTTAGCTGCTGGGAGCTCTTCCAGTTGGCTTCAGTATCGCTTTGACACACCTACATCATTGTGTGCATATGGGTTTAGCCCTTTGTTTTTAATATTTTGGCATCTCAAGATGCCCTAAGTTCCTCTTGTATAGTCCCTACCTCAGTCCTCGAACCAGCCATTTCTCCGAAGACATTGGCTCCTTTTCTTGAGAATGGTTTTAGAATCCCAGTTCTATGTGTGGGTGTGGTCACTGCTTCAGGATACTCAGTTGACAGCAAGCAGACACATGTTTGTATATTAGCCTGTGTTTATACACACATCTAAAACATTTCTGCTTGTAAACTTCACTATCTATCCTAAGCTGGACGTGAATTCATATTAAATTGTTTAGTTCCTGCACACACGGATGGTGGTTTCAGAAATGCCAGCCTGTACCCCACGGGAAACAGATGTACCAGCTGGAGTCCAGTGATTTTGTATAACTCCTTTTGACTTAGCCCTGAAGAGGTGGGTCAGCCCCTCTTTTCCTTCATCCCTTTTGGTTAGGGCATCCACACCTTTGTAATAGACTGTTGTACTGCTTCACTACATTCTCATTAGAATAGATCCTGGGGTCTCTGCTAATAATACTTTGAAATGTGTAGGTGCACAATAAGTTACCACCACAATTTTACAACTAATATTTAGAGAGATTTTTATAATAACTGAGCAAATCTAATGAATTGTTTCAAACCACTTTTCCTCTGGCATTGCACAATGTTTTTCTCTTTATGTATAGTGGTTCTTCAAATACTCTTTGAAAGCAGCTATTCTATATTCCTGAATCCTCTCTAAGGTAGAGAAACAAATTCATTTTCCTACTGTTCCTTCCCCTGGTCCTGGTGTGATGAGATTCCCAATGTTCTGTTGAAAGAGTTTCCTTTTTGGCAATAGAATTCATAACATGCTTCAAATTGAGCATGATGCTACCCATGGCTTCTCATGGCCTTCCCTTGATGTAAACTTGGTAGCCTCCAATTCATTGGAATTTCCTGTAGTTACCATTAATTATTAATGCAACAGACCCTCTGGGATTACACCCTGGTCTTTTATAATCTCTGCAAGTTATATAACCTCTTGTAACTTCGTCTTTTTCACACACGAATTATATATACAGTCAAGTACTTCATTAGAACAATATTAATTCCCTTTCCCTTCTACTTCCCCACAGTACTTGATATTCCAGGATAAGATTTTCACAACTTAATTCACATAAATGGAGAACAGATGAAATACTTCGGGCAGAAGCTGGTTGGTGCAGAATGCGCTTTCTGGAGATTAATCTGACATCAGTTATGCAAGAAGAATGAGCTCACTCATTCAGCAAATATTTACTGAGCTTTCATAAGCGGTCAGAGACTGGTCCAGGTACTGAGGTTACGGCATCGGTGAAACAGATACAAATTTTCTCCTAACACTTAAATTCCAATGAGGGGATGCGGCAGGTATGCAGACAACAAAAACATATAGTATGTCTGGTGGGAACAGATTTTATTAAAAATATTAGGCAGCATAAATAGCATGTGATGGAACTAAGCATTGACTCTGTATAGGATAGTTGCAGATGGGCTTTCTAACAAGTCAACATTTATACACAGCCTGACTTTAAATGCATCCTTCTCTAAGGAGAAAGGCCCCTTCATTTTAAAAACTGCATGCAGGAGAGCTTCTCAGAGAGGAGTGCACATCAGACTAGAAGGAGGGGATGTGTTGGAGCGGTCAGAGGAAGAGAGAGGGGAGGGCAGGAGCAAACAGTATCAGAGAGATAGTCAGGGGCAGCCTCAGACAGGCCTACTAGCATGGTCGTGGCGCTGCATAAGTCAAGGCCCGCATGCTGAAGTTTCCATTACCAACGGACCGTATATTTAATGGTGGTCCTGTAAGACTGTAATAGAGCTGAAAATTCCCATCACCCACTGACACAGCAGCCGCCTGAATAGTACAGCACAACGTGTTACTCATGTTTGTGCTCATCCTACTGTGCTGCTCATTTCATAAAGCTACCCCAATGCAATTACGGACAGCTCATGGCACTTGAAAATAAACACATGCTGCTGTTTTACATATTTACCATACGATAGTTTTCATTATTTCTTTAAGAAAAATGTTGTGCCATGTTAAGCTGGCAACAGCCTTATGATTCAGTCACCCATCAAAGACCCTACATCCCGAACCACTGCTTTGGAGTGTGGATTTCAACACTGGAATCTACGGATACACACATTTAGTGTACAGCAGCAGGTAAGACTGGAAATTGAAGATGAAAAATGTGGGTTGAAGCCAGAGCAGACGCTATAGAGTGGCAAGACAAAAATGGACACTGGTGATGCTTTTCTTCCCAGGGAACAGCAGCCGACAGTGGAAAGGAAGTGTGGTACACTGGGTCGGATGGGGACGGGCCAGCAGGTGCCACAGATGTGGAAGGCAGTGAGAGCCTGCAGCCCCCCTCTTGTCTGGCCTGGGTCCCCTAAGCTCCTCAAACAAGGTTCCAGGAAGTAAGAGGGCTGCAAAACTGAAACATCTGCTTGACGGGTAAAAAAAAAGCAGCCGTATGGACAAATGAGAGCCATGAGTTCAATCAGGGCAGGATTCCCGTATCTGCTAATAGGGTCAAAGCACCAATTCACAGAGACGCCTCTTCTTCCTCCCTCCTCTTTGCCTTTTCTTCCTTTCGCTCCCACCTCTCCTTTTTCTCCTTTCCCCTCTCCTCCTCCTCATCAGTTGGCTAAAAAACTGGATTGGAGCCAGGTGGTGTGGCCCATGCTCGTAAGTCCAGTTACTCACTCGTGAGTTGAGGCGAGAGTATTGGTTGAGCCCAGGAGTTTAGGGCCAGCCCGGGCAACATAGCCAGACCCTCGGCTCCATGAAAGGATCTGTTGAAGACAAGTTCAGCTTTGCATCTCTAAAATGGATATGAGGGCCCTCGTGCACGTTGCATCATAAAGCTGTTATTGTCCCTTAAAATATTACAAAGGAAGTGTTTTATGATGAAAACTTTACATGACAGAGAAATATTATTCTTCTGAAGTATAAAGAAGAGGCAGATGTTGCTCTCAGCAGTCCTTAGATTTAGTAGTCATAAGTCTGTTGATAAATTATCTTATAGGAAAAACACAGTGAGAGGCCATGTAGCACACTAGGAGTCTGGGCTTCAGGATCGGGTGAAACTAGACTTCGTTCTTGACTGGGACTTTGCTTTGTTCAGTAATGTTGAAGGAACAAATAAAACTGACTGGGACTCAGATTTCTTCCAGGGAGGACGTATGCTGTTCTCTGTCTCTTGTGGAATGGGGAGAGGAAACAGCGGCAGGGTTGGACATAGCGGGGTTTGGAGACAGCCTGTTAGGATGGGGATTCTGGCAGGGCCTCCACCAGAAGAGGAAAGGGATGTGGCAGTTGCAGAGAAGCAAAGAGCAAAGTGGCCTCTGAATTATTCATGGATATTCTGATCCAGTTCCCAGGACATAGAGGGGAGGCAACCATCCTTCAAGGATATTCAGAAAGAGTCCTTCACTGCTCAGTGTATTTGATGCAACTGAAGAAAAAGAGGACCTCCAAAAGTTTGGTAAAATATTGAGGAAAAAAGTTCTGAGCCCCGGTCCTCAGTCTGCCAGAAACCACACTGGGTTCAATGCTCCAAATCTCTTCACACTCAGAGGACACCCCCAGAAGGCCAGGTGGCAGCCATGGAATAAGCCAAGGTTTCTTTAAAGATTGACTCATGGGTCAAGATTCTGTAGAGAAACAGAATCAATAGAAATCGATAGCTTTGAAGGAGACTGCCAGGTGGGCAGGGCAGGAGGGTCAACGGGATCCAGGGCAGGAGGGTCAACGGGTGTCTGCATGCTGGACAGCTGGGGGACCTTGCAGCTGCTCACCCCTCAGAGCTAGAGGCCCCAGATCAAGGAGCGTCAAGGCAGCAGAGGCAGTCCAAGGTCAAAGAGCTGAAGCTCCGTGGGAAGTTGCTGTTGCAAGTTTGAGTTGAAGGCCAGAGAAGATGGAGTCTGATGTCCACAGGTGAAGGCAGCAGCAGAGGATGCACCGCCCAAGAGGCACGGAGCTTTGCAAAATGCAGGCCCCCTTCTTCCTTCTTCCCTTTCACTGAATCCAAGTTGCAGTCTTACTGGATGGTGCCTTCCATGCCAAGGTGGGTCTTTCCCATCGGCTTGCTGGTCTACTTGCCAATCACCTCTGGAGGTTGCACAGACACATCCGGAAGTGTTCTCCAGTAGTCCGTGGGCCCTCTCAGCAGGGTCAGGCTGGCGGCCACCACTAGCAAACCACGAGCAGAGTCCTGGAGTGGGGTGGTGAGGTGGAAGGCAGCAGAGGACATGTTCACACCTCAGTATGGACCTTAGACCCCCGATCACACAGGTTTCAGGACTCACATTGCTTGCAAATGAGAGCACAACCAAATCATTCTACCATACTCTGTCTCTGCATCTTTTTTTTTTTTAATAAAGAACACATCTATTTTACTCTACTTGTGAATTTCTAAATCCACTATGCAATTTTTTCCAATTATGATTTTAATTTGCTGAACTAAATTTATTAATTTATTACTTTATCCATTGGAAATGTCCCAGGTAAGGTTTTATAAAACAGCTAGGAATTTTCAATTTAATTTATGTCACTCAATCAACACGCCTCCTAATTTTTATGTATGTATCGAAATGTTTTTGCTTTTATTAATTTAAACAGAGAGGTACCCAGAGTGATGTAACAGTCATTCACATATTTACTCTCAGCCGTGAAGAGTTAATACTTGGCATTGCTTCACTGTTTCGCTGCAGTCTGTTCAGTTAAAACTGATCTCACTGCGTCTGAGTTTGCACAGTGCACCGCAGTCACCCACAGCCCTCCTCGGTGGGAGTGATTCTTCTACCAGCCAGGTCCCTCTTCTGTCAGAGGAACTGAGCCTTCATGTGGGTGGGCAGAGGCTGACCCTCAGGCCCTCCTCTGTCAGATTCTGCCTTCCTCAGGAACTCACTCCCCGACCTTCCAGCCCCATCTGCTTCTGCATCTCCTGCCATCTACCCTCCTCTTACCTTGGGATGGTGAATGCTGGGCGCTGGAGGCCAGTGACCTCCCTTTGCAGTGCCCAAAGGCAGGATGAGCAGGGTCAGCAAACGGCCTGTGGGTCATATGCTGGGGGGTAGGACCAGTTACAACTTGTGCCCTGTATGAGGCAAAGGCTGAACTGAAGCCCATATGGGGTGGGGCGACCTCCCTGTTTTCATTCACTTCCTCATATTTTCTGCTGGGCAGTTGACGTCATCTGCCGTCACAGGCCTGGCCTTCAGCGCCTGCGGTTTCCAGTCTTCTGAGCAGCTATCTGCACTTCTTCCCTTTCTACTCTGAGCCTGCGGAGTGTCCTGACCACACCAGTGCTGAGCCGCCAGCGGTTGTAGGTGCGGCACACAGTGTCGGTCCGGTTCCCACCACTGGACACAATGTATGACACGCACCGCTGACAGAGGAGAGATAAACTTAACTTCGGGGGCTTCAGTCAGCAGTCAGCTGGTTCAAGGCAGAAACTGCATGGCAGAAGGGCATGGTGGAGCGAAGCTGCTTAGCTCATGGTGGCCAGGAACCAGAGCAGGGGACAGTGCCAGAGAGAAGGCGTGAGGAACCATGTGTAATGCCAGAGCCACACCTCTACGGCCTACTGAGACATACCAGCCATGTGCTTTACAAATCTCGCTGTGTTTCTCAACCTAACTGGTCACATAGTCAGTGTCCAGCCTTTCATAAGAGACACTGTGAGAAGAATGAAAGGGGGTGGAGAAGAAGAAAGAAAGAAAGAAAAGCACAGAATGAAAAGGAGGGAGGAGGGAGACCAGCAGCCATTTCTGTGGCTGCCATTTCTGTGTTCTTGCAATGAGCTGTGCTCACCATCCAACTGTGAGAATCCAGGTGTGTACCTAATTCTTTCTAGATATAGGAGTCAGGAGGAGGAGTAAACACTATGTATTAAAAAGTTTCAGGAAACAGTTGAAAACTACTTTTCAAACAATACTTCTGGACATATGTGACAGGGACATACTGAATGACCGCATTCTGACACGGGTCTGCATGGGGTGGGGACTTCCGAGACCACTTGATTCCTGTGATACTGAGCTCAGGTGGCCTGAGGATGCTCTGTGACTGGAGCCGCTGTGTCTGTTCTAGGAAACCACAGTGCACTGTGGTTAGCTCTCTGCAGCCAACCCTCGGTGGTCACCATGGGTTCTGCTAGACATCAGAGGGAGGAGCCAGCAGCCTGGGAAGTTCGGGGAGACCCAATTCCAGTGCTGGACTGTGATGAGCAGGTGACTCCCAGGTAGCTTGGTAGAGGGGGCTCCTGCATGCATAAATGCCACTTATTATGCAAAACCTTTGCAAATTTCCATAATAAACAGCCACAGAATTAGATTAACCATTCAGTGAGTTATTTGGTGCTTAAGGGAAATGCCCATGCCACAAGATAACACTCTGTTTATAATAGTAGTGAAAAATGGGAGTGAGGTGGGCTTATTTGACTAATATCATAGCATCATAAGGTTCTTCATGAATGAATGGGTCGTATAGCTCATGAATTACATATAGACATTTAGTTTAAAATATATTTTTCTGCAAGTCCAAGAGATGTTTTAAAACAGTGCCACAATTCCTGTTGATAACATCTGCACTGGCTACACACTCCACAACTCTCTCAGGGTGCTGGGGGTAGTGTAATAACCAGTGTAGCTCATTGAGAGAACCGTAGGACATTTCCACTTATGTCTAAGAAACAAACATGCAGCTGTATCAGTGTATCATAAATTAAGAGAAAGAGTTTTTCATTTAGTTATTTGAAAAGAAAGATGGAAGTGTCTAAGAAAGGAAGGGAGGGAACGTGAGAGACACAGGAAGGAAGGAAGGGAGACAGATGGGAACGAGGAAGAGATTCCACGAAAACTTGTGTCATCCAATGGTGGCCCAGAAAGTACAGCAGGTCAGCCAGCTTGTCTTTTTGCCCTTGTCCTGGGGAAGCTGGATGCTGATGAGCAGGGTGCGATGCTGTGCCCAGTCACATTGTTGTGTGTCTGCTCTGTCAGAGCCTGTGACAAAGCAAACCAAGGCAAGGTGCCTCTCTTACAGTGCTGTCCCACCTGGGGCCCTGGTCAGAAATGGGACACCAGGTCTGGGTGCCTCAAAGGGAGGCCAGGTGGTCGGAATGGAAATTCCGCTGGTGTTTGAATGTAGGGTTCATAGTACAGTGGGGCTTCAGTTAGTTTGAGGAGAAATTCCCTAAGTCCCCAGGCAGCACAATCCCTTCTTCATACATCCATACACACGCAGTGTTCAGGATGCATGTGTGTGCGTGTGTGTGCATTTCTGACTTCCCTAAAACCACACTTGAGTCTCCTCCTTGCAACGTGATGGCAACCTCTTTCTTGCTTTATATGGTAAAGATCTCTGTAATCCTGACTGTCTTTGGACCCAATAGCACACCTGAGGTGAGCCACAGAACACACCGCCCCTCACTTCCTACGCATCTCCTGTCATCCATTGATGGGCGTGGCTCCGAGGGCATCAGGCTGAGCTCTGAATCAGGGCCTCTCCTCTGCTATAAATCTGCTGTGTGAACCCAGTAGGTGTTTTCCTCATCTGTGCACCAGGGGCACAGGTGTCCACCCTGCCCACTTCCAAAGGCTGCTTGGAGACTCACACACGGACTAGCAGTGTTAGATCTTTGAAAACCCAATTGTGCTCTGAAAATCACCTTTAGCAACAGCGATCGCCTCTTGAACACTACAAACCATCCTGTCTCTGTTGCTTCTGTCTGCTTCCAGAGGGAGAATAAAATAAGCACTAAACAAACCTGCAGTTCCTCTCCTTTGACGGCTAATATGAAGAGTTCCCTAACATTTTCACTTGGAGTCAGTGAATGCATTCTGCTGTTTTTGAGCCTCTCGGGAGCACCGGTCTCTTATCTTTCTATTCTGGGTACTTGTGGTAACGCCAAGCTGGCACCTGAGTGGACAATGACTGCCAGTGCCAAGCGGCCTGCCCTGATAAGCAGATCAAAAGTCTCAACCTGCCCTGGAAAAGAGGGGCCACGTGACTGAAGGCCGTCTCTTACTCCTGGCTCCTGGATGCGACAGCACTAAAATTAAAATGTAGGGATAAATTATCACTAATGCTCTAGCTCTAAAACAATAGAATGCTGGTGGTTTTAAACAACTCACCCATTTGCCAGTGTAGATTATTAACTGCTGCTCCAGAAACATCTGGAACAATTTTCAACTTAAGATTTCATGAATTCTTATATGTTTTCCTAACTCCCTTATGAGTGACTTAAAAAGAATGTAAAAATTTATGTTCTTTACAAAATTTACATATATTTGCCACTGAAGTTTTCCAAAGAACTTTTTTATTTCTCTTTGTTTTGTTTTTGTACTTCAGGAAGTATGACTAATGTAAGTTAAACATATAATAATTAGCAGCGAAAGTGAACTAGCTCACCAGTTGATTTTACTGTCATGTGGATGGATAATTAGATAGTACTCAACAGGCAGGACTTTAAGAAAGAGTCCACGTTCCCTACGGACTTGCTAATGATGAGTGAAGGGGGTGATGATTGGGGCCACAGACTTGCCTTTGTGTGTTTGCCATGAGCTGCATTACTCTGGCAAATCTCACTAAATACTTTGCACTTCGTTTGCACCTTAAGCTCCCTAGCAAGGATTAATTCTTCAAATGACCCTGTGAAATAGGTGAGACTTTGTAGTCCCACACCAAGGAAAAATCAAATGCCCGTACAACACATCACCTCTGAGGTTCACACTTGCAGCGGAAATCAGAACCAGTGGAGAATCTAAAAAGAATTATCTGCATCCAAACCAAGACCCGGGAACCCAAGCCAACAAGCAGAGTTTCCAAATCGCTGAGGACTATAGAGCTCATCTAGCTTTTTTGTCCAGCAGAGCACTGGCCAGAGAAACGGTCTTACAAGACCAATGATTGCAGTGGGTTTTTAGAATTCTCTCAATCGACATCCACCGTGTCTTCCACAAATTAGTCTCATTTTGGTGAAACAAAGCAAAATCTGTTAGTATAGAAAATGTTTAATAAGCAAGGCCATTAACTATAACTATTTGCATATATATATTCTCATGGTATTCTATTTGAAAAACAGTAAGTCTGTATTTTGAGTACATTTTCTTCTGAAAACAAGAGAAAGTATTCAGACATCTACTTCATTCTTTCTTAAAAGGAACGTGAAACCTGCATTTCTGTTTTAGCATTAACTGTCAGACGTTGAGATGTAGGTGTCAGCTGATGCTTCATTACATGCACATTTTCTCATCTAGCCTACTTGGCATATACCAGTTGTGGTGAATTTGTCGCCTAAGATAGTGAAGGGATAAAGACATCTAATTTGCCAATAATTGAGATTTTGACAGATTAGTAAAAGAATTGGAGATGTGATAAAAACCTCTAAATTTAATCAGGGTTAAATATATTCGCTACTCTTAAAGAAGAGAAAAGTGAAAAGTATAAATAAACATGCAAAATATTACAAACTACAGTTTCATGCTTTAAATTCCTATTAACCCTCGAGCTCAATGCTCGTGAGTGATATATATATATATATATATATATATATATATATATATATATATATATATATATATATATATTTTTTTTTTTTTTGTGGTACCGGGGATCGAACTCAGGCCCTTGTGCTTGCAAGGCAAGCACTCTAATCACTGAGCTAAATCCCCAGCCCGCGTGAGTGATATTTGACAGAGAGAAGTTGAATTCATTCATAAGAACTTCTGCATTGCAGAGAGAGACCATAAAGCAACAGCGCAGAAAGCTGAATAGGAGTAAGAAGTGAGGGAAGGATGGAAACTCTCCAGAAACCATAGCTCTCTTCTGCTCAGGAGTTGCCCCAGAATCCTGCAGCGAAGGGACTACAATGGCCCAGGCCATCCTCACCTGCTTAGTGGAAAATAGTCTCCCTGTAGGGATCCCGGAATGTGTAATGCACAGGCAAGGCCTTGAGTGCCGAGGTTTGTGCAGAACATAGTGATGACATATGGTGTGAAAACTGCGTGTCAAGCTGTTTTGCATAGTCAAGCTGGAGATGGAGGCCGTCTGAGCATTTCGGAGCATCTGTATAGTATTTCCCCTGTTAGGTCAGGGGTCCTGAGCCAAAAAGAAAAGAATTAAAAAACCTAAGTAGTGTTGGGAAGTAATACATGTCTAAAAAGCAATGAAAGTGGTACATCTGGACAATTCGTTATTCTTTAGCCCTAAAAGGAACTAAGCTAAAACACAACACATCTTCTGAGTTTCATGCTGGAAAAAAGCATCCACTCTTTTAAAAGACTGTGTAATGGTTCAGAATCCATTCACTCATTATATCGACTGAAAATTGACCACAGACCCAGCATTATTTTAGCACAAATGATCCTGAGGTGACTTAACAGAATAAAACTCTTGCTTTCCTGGAGCATTCATTTAGGCTGGGAGTGTTAGATAAAGTGCAAAACAGTAAAGCAGACACTAAGCTAGATGCAATCAACGCTCTGGAGGAAAATAAAGAACGGAAGAGGAGAGAGGGTTGCTGAGCTACGCAGGTCTAAGTTTAAATACCGCGGTCATGGAAGGCTCCGCTGGGAGGATTCTATCCAGGGAAGACACGGGAGGACGGTGAGAGCGCAGTTAGCTGCAGAGGCGGGTGCGGACCAGTGTGGGCAAGAAAGGCAAGTGCAGAAGCCCGAGGTGCGGTCCGAGCGCAGGAGAAGCACGCTGGGCGGAGCTTGCGGACGGGCGCCAGGTCTGGGGGGAGCACGCGCGCTGCGACCCAGCTGCAGCCTGAGCACGCGCTCTCGGGCAGGGACCTCGGTGTGCAGAGCACGTGGGCCCGGTGGGCGGGTCGCGGCGGGCTGACTCGTGTTCATGGGAGCACCCTAGTGTCTCCAAGGAAGAGCAGCCCTTGCAGGGAAAGCAGCGTGAGAGGGCGGCAGAGCTGCTCCCCTAAAGCAAACAAAAGCAAACAGGGAGTCCCGGCACCTTGGAGTTCTTAAGGGATTTCTCTTCTACTCCGCGTTAAGTGATTTGTGCCTTTGAATGCAAGTGTCCGCTCTTGCAGGACCAACTAGTAAGATTTCTCCAAAGCGTTTCAATTGGAATGTGCAGCTGTGTGTGTGTTTCCGGTATCAGCGTGAATCTGGTTGAAATTACACCTTCGATTTTGCTGTCTGTGGTCTGTACCTCATGTTTCTTCCTTCTTCTCACATGTGATACCAACACCTTTCAGGGCCACTTTATTTCCCCTGTTGTTTCTTTTGACAATATTATTATATTATTCGCTGGTTGCTCTAGGTATTGTAGTGTGCATTTATAAAGTCTCAAAATCTACCACAAATCAACATGGTCAAGACTTCAGTGATCTACTAGTTCAATCCTAATCAAAACCTCGAGAAGTTATGTTGTATGTATTAGTAAACAAACTGGTTCTAAATTTACATGGAGCAGCAAAACACCCAGAACAGGCAGCATGACACGGAGGAGGACTGAGAAGGAGCACGGGTGCTCCTCAGCTTCTTGCTTCGCCGGAAGCCTCAGTCATCAGGCAGTGTGGGGCTGGGCCATGACGGGCAGGTGGGCATGCGCAGCGGAGGGAGCACGGAAGGAGACTCACCTGGGTGAGGAACAAAAGCATTACCGCGCAGCTAAGACGGGGGAGATACCATTACAGAATGTGTGGAAGACGTATCAGAGAAAACCTAGATGAGCTTGGATTTGGTGATGCACTTTTAGACCTAACAACAAACGTACAGCCATGAAAAAAATCGGTAAGCTGGATTTTATTAAAATTAAATATTTTTACTTTGTGAAAGACATTACCAAGAGAATGAAAAGGCAAACTGCAGACTAGGAGAGAATATTTCAAAGAATACATCTGACAAAGAAATCTTATTTAAAAAACCCAAAGAACTCTTAAGAATGTAAATATTGTGTACTGAAAACATGTGCAAGAAAAAAAGGGGAGATGGGGAGGGGGGAGGGAAAGGGGATGACAAATGGAATTACGATGTGGTTTGTACACATACCAACTCTGCATAGGGAACATAAGCATTATCTACTACACAATTTACTAAAGAACTAAAATGAAATTAAAAATTAAAGAAACCAAAGAACTCTTAAAAGTCAAGTACCAAAAATAAATAAATACAATTAAAAAATACAAATGGAGCAATGGTCTTAAACATCTTGCTAAACAATGTACACATATTGCAAATAAGCTTATACAAGGACACTGTATATTAGCATTAGGTGACAGTATATAGTAAGTGTTATTAATACAACAATGGCATAAGATGTCTATAACCTGGAATGTCTAGAATGGCAACAAGAAATGCTGGTAAGGATGTGGAGAATAGTTACTTCTCATCCATTACTTGTGGGAATGCAAATTGCCAATCGTCTCAGTGAGATTTTCTAGAGTCAATGGTTGTAAGAGAGTAGATTTAATTGAGGACATTTATAAGTTACAATATTCACCCACAAGCCAAATGCAAGAAGTGCTGAATGTCCATCTAGGCACGGGAGACCCAGAAGATCCAATTGAGGGCTGGGAGCCCACAGCACTGTCCCATGTATGTCCGTGTCTGCAAATGATAGCTATAGAAATCTAGAACCAGATACGCTGCTCGCAGCAGAGATGACAACCAGAGCTCCCCCGAAGCAACAGCAACCATCCTTGACGACAGCAAGGCCCCGAGCTCCTTCCTCAACAAGGACAGGAAAGTTCCCTTCAGGAGAACCAGCCACAGCAGAGCTTCTCCTGGGAAACAGTCCACCAACTAGCTTCTGCTCCCTCTCTGCTTTATGTTGCGTCAGCAATAATCCTCAGGTGGATCCTCTACGCCCAGCATCACACCAACTCAGTCCAGCCGGGCGTTCTGGCTCAAGTTGACCACATTAAGTCCACCGCACCAATCCGCACTGGGGGGCACCCTGGCAGTTTCTTGTAAGAATGAACATTTTCCTTTCGTAAGATTCCAGCAGTTGTGGCCTTTGGTACTTACCCAGATGAGCTGGAAACACATCTAAACACATAGTTGCTTATAGAAGTTTATCCATAATTGTCAAAACTTGGACTCGAGCAAGATACCCTTCAGTAGGCAAGTAGATAACCTGTGGCACATCCAGACAATGGTGATAAAAGAGAATGAACTATCACACTATGACAAAACAAGGAACAAACTGAATGCACATTACTAAGTGAAAGAAGCCAATCTGAAAAGGAAGATACTATATAATTCTACCTGGACGATACTCTGGAGAAGACAAAACCAGGGAGAAGGAGAGAAATCGAGGCTATCAGGGTATATGAGAAAGGCTGGACGAATGTGCAGAATATGGATAATTTCCAGTGCACTGAAATGACCCTACATGATGCTATACATCAGACTTGTTATTATACGTTTGTCCAAACCTGCAGACATTCACCAGCAAGGGCGCTGCTCGTGTGAACTGTGGATCTGGGTGGTAGGGATGTGACTGTGTGTGTTCATGGCCCATGACAAGGGGCCGCTCTGGTGAAAGATGCCAGTTACTGGAGGGCTGTGGGTCTGCTGGAGGGAGACAGGGCTGTGGATGGGAAATCTCTATTCCTGCCTCTAAAATTTTATGTTAACCTGCAGCTATAATAAAAAGGCAATAAATATAGACACATACATAAAGAAGTAAATAATTTGAAAATAAGTTTAAAAATCTACATCAGGTTAAAAGTGGTTAATATTCTGATGAAATACAACAAACTTGCTCCAGTATGGATATGTTCTTCCACTTCTGTTTCACACTATTATTTTCATCAATATCATGTACATACACAAATAATAAAAATATATGTTATAATTACTGCCAAAAATAATCATATATTGCAAGGAAATTAGTAGAAAAAAAAGAAGAGTAAGTAGTTTTCTTTTTTACCCAAATTTTTAATGTTTCTGGTATTCTTACCTCTTTACTATAATTTAAAAAAAATTACTTACATTATTTCCTTTCAGTGTGAAGGATTTCCTTCACTAATTATTTAGGGCAGGTATACTAGCAACAAATTGCCTGGACACTTCTTTGATTCACTGTCAGTTCTGGAGAATTATTTTTTGGAGACTCAAAAAGCTTGTTGAGTTTCTTTCTTTCTTTCTTTTTTTTTTCTTTCAGCATTTTGTGTAAGTCATTATAGTGCCTTCTGGCCTCTGTTACTTCTGGAGAAAAGTCAGCTGCTAACCTTTTATTGCCTTTTAAGTCATAATCATCTTTCCTTTACCAGCTCAGTATTTTCTCCTTGTCTTTATCTTTCAGCAGTTTAACTGCACTGTATCTGGATGTACTTATCTTCCTGTTAATACTATTCGAGGTTCATTGAATTTCCAAATCTGTATTTTTAAACAGATTTTGTGAAATAGTCGGTCATTATTATTACTTTCATATGGTTTCTTTCCCTGCATACCCGAGTTCATTGATTCTTATCTCTGTCAACTCCACCATGCTGTTGGACCCATGTGGGGAACTTCTCCATGTCAAATATGTGTTTCTCAGCAGTAGGATTTCCACATAGCTCTTTTGAATAGCTTGCATTTCTCTATCCATCATTTATATTTACTGTCACTGTTTTCATAATTTCCTATAATTATTTTGAAATGGGGACAAATTCTTTTTAGTGTATTTATGGTAACACTTTTGAATGGTTTTCCTAATGAATTCAATGTCTGGAGCCACTCAATATCTAATTTTATTGACTGTTTTTTTCTGAGTGTATTATATTTTTCAATTTCGTTCCATGACTCAGCTTCTGTGTTTAAAACTGAGCATTTTTGGTAATATGCAATATCAATGGTTGATTGTACTTCTCGAGAGGTTTTGTTTGTTTGCTGGTTTGTTGTTACCCACCTACGTGCATTCACGCTGGGATTTTTTTCTTTTCATATATTCAGCCACTGGTGTATCTATTCACTTACTTATATTTTTTATTTGCAGACGATATATCAAAGTAAAAGGATTTGATGAAGCATATTTGTAAGAATATACTGTTTGGATTTAGATTCTTGTTTTCATTTTAAAGACACATGGGGTTCTCCAAGTGTCTATAAAACTCGGCCCATTGTTTGACAGAGGTTGTATCAAGACCTCAAGTCTGTAAGTCTTGACTCAGTCAATCCGTGTGCAAGGCGGGACACATTCCCTGCCCCTGTCTCCTTGGCTGTGCCCATCCAGACTTGCAGGGGCCCCCAGTGTGTGAGTTTGTCTGCCGAGTCAGCCAGGGCTGTCTGGAGAACTTACTGCTGATGTCCTCTTTTCTTCTCGTATCCTAAGTTTGTGGCCTGTTCCCCACTGACGTCAACATGGGGACCACAGCCTCCAAGACTATTCCCTGCTTTGTCTCTCCTAAGTTCATGGATTTTTCCTTGGAAAGCTGTGGCTTTATACCCCCAACCTATATATAGTTTATGCATCTAGTAACTAACCTCGTGGTTGGGAAATTTACAGCTGTTGGAGATGCCACTGGGCCTGGGCCAGAAGGCACCAGGCAAGAAGGCGCCTGACTCCCACTGTTCTTATCCCTGTTCTTATCCCCCAGATGGAGACATTTGCAAACTCTGAATGCTTTTCTATTTGAATCTTCATGGCAAACACATCATAAAAGTTCGTAGGAACACAAGGAAGAATATGGTATGCATTTTGGGGAGATTGAAGTAAAAATAGTGATTTATGTAAAACTTCAGTAGACCACAGATGTATATGCAATGTCTAGTGATGTCACTGAAAATTATGAGACAAGTTAGTGCCACGAGTTAGGTGTAATGTAACAAAATGGTTAATATGAAAGAAAAGAAGGATCACAGATGCAGTTTGGTTAGAAAGTAAACATTAAAATATTTACACATCCTAACATGCCCAGGGTAGGACGGGAAATGGACTCGATTTAAAGGACAAATGTCACGTAAATACCGCTAACAAGATGAATACCTTAAATATACTGAGAATTAAATTCGGAAAAGCTAGGATGCAAAACAATATTGATGCAAACAACAACTATAAGAAATGTGCCCATCATTCCATTACCCACAAAAAGTACACATTAAGAGAAGAATTACTTGAAAAAAGTAGACGCCCATGTCTAGTGCCATTTCATAGTTATTAAGGTGCTAATTTTCTTGAAAGATAAAAAAAACTAGATCTATTTTGCATGTAGTAATATAAGTCTGAATATATAAAATATTTACAGAAAGAACATGATATATATGAAAAATAATGTAAAAGAAGAGTAAGAAGTTATAGCAAATCTTTGTGAGATACGAAGAACTAAACTCTGAAGAAAATTTCCAACTCTGAAATTAATACAACTGGAAGAAAACTAAAAGTCACTAAAATAAGTACCTATTGTAAGAAGTTTCAAAACAAATTAGCACATTGAATCTAGAGAAAGGAGAAAGGAAGGAAATAAAAGAAAATAACAGAATAAAATAACAAAATAATGTATAATATAAAAATCTCTGAGGTATGAAGTTGATTCTTTGACAACTTTAATAAAAATCGATGCCCTAGCAAGACTGAAAAAAAGAAGAAGTCTAAATTAATATGTAGAATTTAACAATGTATTACAAAAAGAGAACTGCAATTTTTAAAGACAAGAAAAATAAGATATGCCAAATGATTTAAAACTTTAGAATCAAATGGTCAAATTCTTGCAAAAAAATTTCCACATGCAATATCCTCATACAAGAAGCAAAAGGAGAATCTGACCAATTCTATATTTATTCAAAATGCTGAACACTGAAACTAAAGTTTTCCCACAAAGAAATCTCCAGAGCCACATGGCTTCATAGTGAATTCTTCCAAATGTATAAGAAGAAAATTACAGCAGTCTTTCTCATAGTCTCTTATAGAAATTCAAAAATGAAGAAGAAAAAGAACTAGGAAGAGGAGGGGAAAGAGGATAAAGAAAAAGAAAAAGGAAGTTTCTAAATTCTTTCCTGGGACAAAATAACTCTGAACATCTGAACATGACAAGATAAGAAAACTGGAAACTATGAGCCAACTAGTATCTAATTAAAAATAGATTTAAAAATCTTTAAAATGCTAGAGAATTATATTTTACAATATGTAAAGGGCATATCGATCATAATCATGTGAGTTTGTTCCTGGAATCATTTATTTTTAGTATTTTTTATAACCCTCGGAAATCAATAGGTGCAACTTTTCTCATTAAATAATGGAGTAAAATCATAAGGTCATACCAGTAAATACAGAAAAAACTTATGTTGAGAGTCCACAGCTGTCAGAAGCACATTAACAAATTATGAGGAGAAGGGAACCCCTTTATTTTACAAGGATTGTCGAACAACAAGAAAAACACTGTAGTATGCATCATACCTGATGATACATTATTCAAAATGTCCCTTCGAAGGTCTGGACTGAACTACAGATACCCACTTTCATCATTTCTATCCAGCATTATACTGGAAGAATAGTAAACTGGAATAATGCAACTCCAGCGAGCAACCCAGAAGCCGGTTGGCCTGTTTTTTTTGCATGTTTGTGTTTATTTACGTAGTGACATTTCCATCATGATTCTAAAGCTCCTATGGGAAATCAAATTCAAAAATTACTAAGGTCATCTTGAACCCTAAGAACGACAGAAGATTCATGGCACCGAGTGACAAGGCGTGTTGTAGAGGCAGAATCATTGTAGCTGTAGCATTGCCATAGATAGAGCAAGGCAGGCAGGCAGCGCACAAACACCAAATGTTCTGTCATTTGATTTATGACACTCGCCAGACTGCAGGGCAGTGCAGGAAAGATCTTTCTATAATAAATAGTACTAGACCAATTGGATATTCATTACAAAAATTTTGACACAGCAAATTATATATAAAATATTCCAGACCCATAAATTTTATGAAACTAGGTTTGACACAGATTTTCAAACAATGTAAAAATAAAAAGACTAATCTAAAAGAAATACATATAAATTAAAACAAATTGAGTCTCTTTATAAAGAAAATTTCTATTAAGTGAGCAAAACTCACTACAAAGACTGGAAATATTATTAGTAATTCTCATATTTAACAAAAGATAGAATTTGTAAAGAATCCCTATAAACCCTAATCAACACTTATATCATCTAACAGAAGTGTAAGAAGAGCTACAAATAGCCAATAAACACAAAAAATGCAAACCTCTTTAATTGTTAGAGTAAGGCAAACTAAAAGGCATCAAAGTGGCTTAAATTTAAGCACTGAACACACTAAACGAGGATGAAAAGCTGCTGATGTAGGAGATCGATTGGCACAACCGTTTTGCAAACTTCTGGAGTTTCTGAAACTTTTTACACTTTTTGGGCCGTTAATCCATGTCTAGAAAATGCTCAAAAGTGAATCAGATATTTGTTCGTTGAAGGAGACTATACCTACGTCCCACCTGTGCCCTTTCTCTCGTTCTACAAATGATGCAGGTAGTGTGATTTTCATGAATAAAGGAGTTTATCCGGACTGTCCTTCTGAAGCTGCTGCACTCGGGATTAAACTTCTGTGCCTGGCGAGGGCCTTCTTACTGGAGCGGTGTCTTTCTTCGTCCCTGGGCACTGCAGGGTGTTGCCTGGCCAGAAAGAGCGTCCAGCTCCTGCCTTCTCCCCAGGCTCGTTAGATCTGGGCCCCAACTTTATGGCTTCATCTAACCGGAGTCACCTCCCACCCGGTCCATTCAATGCCACAGTGAATTAAGGTTCCACCCTCCTAATACCTCTAATACTCCTAATGGGGATTAATCTTCCACGTGAGTTTTGAGGACGACTTTCAAACCCCAACATGTTTATGACCAAATAAATCAGGGTAGCCAAAACCTAAAAGAGCGTAAAAGTTTGGTTTAGCAATTCTACGTGTGAGTAGATGCATATGTATATGTGTGTGTATACAATCATCAAGTCTTACACCATAAGTACGTATATTTTATTTGTCAGTTAAAAATAAAAGTAAGGTTCATTTGTACAAGTAAATTTCAGAGCGCTCATACAAAGAAATACAACTCCCAATGTGAAAGAACTGACTTCTGCTACAATAGAACTACTTCAATACCCTCAGGAAGAATTTTGGAAGAAGAAAGCCAAAATTCAAGAGTTCACATAGTATGATTCCGTTCATATGGAATTCCAACCTTAAAAACAACTTACCAACAGAAGTAAGTCAGTATAGTCATTATTTTTGTGGCGATCTGAGCCAGAAACCTGCTCTGGGAAGCTTGTAACATTTCATTTTCTCATCCGGATCATAGTAACACAATTGTGTTCACCTGTCACAATCCATCAGGACAAATTGTGTCATATCCGATATAAAGTTTACTTTTGAAAGGGTTCATTATGTCCATGAGTTGACAGAGGAAGGCTGAGAGCAGATGAGAGGTATCCAAAGGGAGTGCAGGTGGAAGTGAAGATAGTCTGGACTGGCATTTGTGGAATGATGAGGGGTGTGTGTGTGTGTGTGTGTGTGTGTGTGTGCGCGCACACGCGGTCGCGCATGTGTGTGTCTCTAGATCCTGCACATGATGACAGGTTGAGAGAAGAAAGGTTCAGAGAGACTCTGGGGTGATGCCAGAGCAACCTGCAGGTGGCGCTGTTGTGCATGGAGGTCGTAATGACTGCAGGAGAAATGGGGGTTCAGGGCGGGGTCAGGGTGTGGAGTCCATGACCTGTCATTTGGGGTGGCCAACATTCACATGCAAATGTTGCATGCACAGCCGGCCTTAAGTTGGGGGCTGACCTTGGACTACAGAACGTAGCTGTTACTGAGCATGTTAACAGAGCAGAGTTTTTCAGTGTTAAATGGCTGAGGTAAAAGCCAGGTTTGGCATTCGTAAATGGAGAGTAGGAGGGAGACCTGAGCATGGGAATGGGGTGCTGGCTCTGTGGAGGGCACTGGGCAATTTAGAACTGCAGGGTCAACACAACTTTCTGTTTTGTTGGCAGTAGGAGCTACGACAGCATGTGCAGTTGCCCATTCCCGTACATTTCTGTGACAGCTGTGTGGGTGTATGCCCACGTCTCCGCGGGTCCCATCTGTGAGGTCAGGCTCACTAACCCTTCCATCAACACGCAAGGTTTATTTCAGCATCTCTGCTTTTCTTAGTTGTGATTTTATTTTCTCCAATGGAAACAAACCCTGTTCTTATTACCTAAATGTTTATTTGCGGAATTTTAGTATGCAGTTCCCTAAATTATTTACCCATGTTGCTGTGAGAAACCAAGTATTGACTAGAACTCATCAGTAAGCCACAACTGCTTCTGCCTTCAGCTGCAGAGCGGCCATCCAGTCAGACACTGTTTTCCAAAGCTGCCTACTGCTTGCAGTGCAATGCTGTTACCGTTTTGAAACTCACATCCCTTTGTGTTTGTATTGCAATTTTGGCTCACTTCATGTACCAGTTGCTCTAGCTCTGTTTGATTTTGACTGAGAAGGGAATGTCTAGCTTTTCCATGGCTGGGAGTCAGAGCGGTCAGACAAGGCTGCACTCAGAGAAGCGTCCTCTGCTTGTCCCTGCTACTCCTCCCTGCTCAGGGCTCTGCCCATTTCCTCCTCTCCCCACTCTGCAGGTGACCCAGACCCAGCACTGTACTTTCCAATTTATCTTCCTATTTTCTTTTGCACAAATGAGATGATAGATATGTTTTATATCTCATTTTTATATAAAGAATAGCATACAGTAAGTCTCCTTTTGAGTTTTCTTGCTTTACTTAATAGTATGCCTTGGTAAAATCCCCCCATTTCCATTTATAAACATGCATTTTTAGCCACTGAACAGTGTTGCATTGTGGAGAAGCATCATAGTTTAATCATTCTTAGATTTTTAATTTTTCAAATATACTCCCACAAGTGGAATTTGAATTTATTTCCAGTGTTTTGTAATTACAAGCAATGCCTCTAAGAAAACCCAGTAGTATTTGCATGTTTGTGATATGGGTCCTGCATCTTCAGGGGGAGAGTCTTAAAGACTGGACTGCCGAGTCAGGGGCTAGCTGTGTGTCGATGTAGTGTGTGGTTGAGTTTCTCTAACTGTTGGCAGGTTTCCCAGAGCTGGGCTGAAATTATTTGTGTTCTCATGAGTAATGTCTGAGCGTGCCTGTTTCCTGACAACCTGAAAAACAGAATGTGTTGTCATTTAATTTTTGAAAATTTATCTAATAGGTGAGGAGTTATCTCAGTGTTGTTTTAATTTGCATTTCTCTAAAAATGAATGATTTGAACACTTGTCCACATGTGTGAAGGGCATTTTTTTCTGTGTCTTTGTGAAGAGTTTGTGTCATTTTTCCAATTCTCTATGGGGTTATTCATTCTCTGTCCCATAGGGTTTAAGATTTAGATAGTAGAACTGTCGGTCTTTTGCCTGAAACACAGGTTAAAAATATTTCCTCCTAGGATGAAAGTTTTCTTTTATTTTGTTCACGATGTTTTTGTCGTGTATTTATTTTATTTTATTTTATTTCATTGTGATAAAACTTTTTAATGTGAGATCTGCTTACTTAATAATATTTTAAGTGTTTAATACAATATTGTTGACAATAGGCATAATATGGAGAACAGATCAGTAGAACTTTTTCATCTTGCTTGACTAAGCGCTTATGTTCACTGATCTGTAACCACTTACCTTGCTGTCCCCCAGTCCCTGGCGACCACTATTTCACTCTGATTCTTTCACCAGACAATTTTAGACACATCATGTGAGTGTATTCTTTAACGGGAAAGGGATTTAATCACACTTATATTTTCCATTTTAATTGATAAAATATATTGTCCTTTAGTCATTAAGTGAATCTCATAGCTTCAGATTAGTAACACATATGTGGACACACCTAATCAGTAAACACTGTAATTTTAGTTTGTAGTTCCTCCTTCACCAAGAAGTTGTTTTATAGCGTTTCAGATTTCCTTCCCCTCATGAATTTTGGTTAGACGCCTCAGTACTGCATCAGATTATTCCAGCAGCTTCTGAAATAATACCCTGCATCCCACTCCTTCACTATCTCCTTCATTTTTCTAAAACATAATTAGATTATGCTCCACTCTTGAGGACTCTCCTGAGGCTGCCAGGGAGGACTTCTTAGTATGGAGTGCTCAGTCCATGATGGACTCACTTTGGTCCCCTCTCCTGCCAAGAACCTAGCGTCTTCCTGCCAACTTCTGGTCACTCCAGCCATGGTGATTCAGAGGTGCCAGACAGCCCTTCAGGCTGCCCACAACATATTCTTTATTAAATCTTTACTCCCCCAATTGCTTTTGTGCTTTGCCACATACTGGAGGACTCCATCTCTGGTCCACATCCATGGAACCCTCAGAATGGCACAGGGACTCCCGTCACAGCACTCACCCGGTAAGGACCTGTTGTGCACCGTCCACTCCCCACTTGCAGCACCATCTTCCAGGCAAAGCTTGTGCTTGTGCTGTGGGCAGCCATGCTTGCCGTCTGAGATCCTGGCCTGCACTCACTGCCTCCGGTGGAGACAGTCAGGTACATCCAGAACACATTCAAATCCTGCCTGTGTAAGGTAGACAGCACAGGTCATGATGGAGTAAGGGTTACACGGCCTAAGAAATTCCCATCTTGCATTTCAGGTTAGGTGGGTAAATAAGCAACAAATGAATAATTGATAAAAGCTACACTTTTTCCTCATCCACTTGAGAATTGCCCCAGTAAGATCCATTTCATAATACACATGCCCACTCTAATGTGTGCGTCGAGTGCCTTTAGTTTCTCTCTGACTTCCCTGTACATTTTCCTAAATTATTTCAGATCTAGGTTACATTTCTCTTCCTATCCTTGGCCTTTTTGAGTGTATATGCAGCCAGCCAGTCTAAAATGAGGCAAAACTGCAAACAGGCAAAACTGCAAACTGACCTGAGTCTACATCTGAAGGACCTAAGAATTGAGCCGTATCAGGTTTACTTGCAGGTAATAAGACTAAAATTATTGACTACCTAAAAATTCATACATTCTTATCAAAAATAATTATTAATCATCATTACTAGATCTCTAGTACACTTTCTGATAACTAATTTTCTTGTTGTATGGTGTATTCTAGTTAACATGCAACTAAAACTTCAGGTTTAGAGCCTGAAATATTGAAGCACCCACAAAAAGTCACAGTAACTATGATGGAATATACTGGCACATGTTAAATTTGCCAAATAATGTTTCTTTGTGAATCAGAATTCACTTCCAAGTTGATTTATTTGATAAGTTTATGCTCATTTTATTGAGCCAAATTTGAATTCAATAAAATGCTCTATTTTTAGGTGCACAGTAATGCGAATTTTGAAAAATACGCCATCTTGTAATCATCATAACAACTAGGATACATGAAGTTCCAACCATACTGGAAGTTGTTCTCTTGTGTCTTTGAAAGAAATCACCTCCTCCCCCCCAGACACCCTAGGTGAGCATCGCTCTGAGTTCTGTCCCTATCATTTGTCACAATTCAGAAAGTCATATGAACAAAATTATATACCATGTCGTCTCATGAGTGGCCTCTTTCACATAGCTTAATGCCTTTGAGATTTGTCATGTTGTTACATGTCAATTATTGGTTCCTTGTTGCCCCGGGATCGTGGACCGCGGCACATATATTTAACTGTTCACCGCATGGTGGCCATTAGGTAGTATGCAGTTTGGAGAAATTTCCCACATAGCTGTTCTAATCATTCACTTGCAGGTCCTTCTGTGGACATATTTGTTCCTCTTTCCCAGGTGTATATCTAAGCACAGGATTGTTGGGTCACATGGTACATGTTTTCTTAACTTTGTAAAACACCGCCACATTATTTCCCAAAGTTGGTGCACCATTTTCTCCTCTGCCAAAATGGTGTGAGAGTTCTTACTGCTCCCTGTCTTCCCAAAGCTCCATACTGTGACACTTCGCTGCACAGTAGTAAATCTCCCTTGTTTTAATTTTCATTTCCCTGGTGATGGTGAACATTTTTCACGTGTCCATTCAGTCTCTTCCATGAGGATGGACTGAAGCAAATGCTTTGCTTACTGTTGAATAAGATGCGTATTTCCTCACTACTGAATTGTGAAACAGTTTTGTGTAATTATCACAGAAGTCTTTTATCGGTCGTGTGTATTGTAAATATTTTCTCAGTATTTTGCTTGTTTTCTTAACAGTACACAAATACATCTTCTTAACAGTCGTCTGACAAGTGAGAGGCCTAGTATTGATGAATTCAATCGAACTGATTTTTCTTCTATTTCCCATGCATATTTTATCTTACATAAGTAGACACTGGTAATGCGAGGTCTCATAATGACTCTATAGCATTTCTTCTAGAAGTTGTATCAACTTGCATTTTGATCCTTGACTTCTTTGAGTGAGTCTAATCATGTGTCTTGAGTGATGGGGCATGGGTTGTTTACATACATCTGTCCATTCATTTCACCACCCTTCTCCTTAAAAACTATGCATTTTCCATTGTTATCTTCACAACTTTGTCAAAAATTGATTGGCCACATATTTGTGACTGTATTTGAATTCCGTTCTGTTCCATTTGCCAGATGGCTATTCTCTCTCCAGTACCACATTGCCTTGATTAGTAGTGTGTGGCAACACTTGAAATCTCGTAGTGTAAGTCTTCCAGCTATGTTTTCCTTTTTTTTTTTTTTTCTAAATTTATCTTGGCTTATCTAAGACCTTGTATTATCAATTTAGAATTGACATGTGAGATTTAAACTTAATTGTGTCAATTGACTACCCAGGGGATTAGTTAAACACACTTCCGGGCATGTCTGGGTAGGTCAGAGAAGCAGGGCTTGGGGTCCGTATCTCATCCCTGGTCCCCACTTCCCCAACACTGTTCACTGTCTCTCTCAAGTTATGTGTGTTTGGCATTGTGTCCCAGCAACAAGAAAGCTAACACATAGCTTCTTGGTGTCTACTAAAAAATCACAGGGTTTTTGATCAGGATTGCATTGAATGTGCAGGTAAATTCGGGTAGAAGAGAGATCTTTATGTCAAGTGTTCTGATTCCTAAATACAGTGTCCCTGTCCACTTACTTTTTAGGGTTTTTCTTCTTACTATGGTCTCACAGGATTCAGCATGCAAATATTACACCATTTTGCTAAATTTACTGCTAAATATTTCATGTACTTTAATGCAAATATGAAAGTACTCCCCTGTATCAATTTCATTTCCAATTATCCATTGGTGATATAAAGATATATAGTTGAATTTACATATATTCGCTTTGTATTTTGTGCCTTTGCTTGATCAACATTAGCTGTAAGTGTCTTTGTGAACATTTTTGGTTTTTCTACACAAGCATTCATATAAGCTACCAAAAAGATACACAGATGTATACTATATATTTTTTTTCTCTTCAATCTCTGTACATCTTTCGTTTCTTTTTCCTGTTCCTGTTTGGTGTCTTAAGCTTGTGCCCTGGGTTAAGACCTGATCCTAGATGTACGCATTCAATTATTTCTTCACTAATTATGGTAGCATACTATTATCTGCCCATTGCTTTGTAGATGGCCTTTCTCAAGTTGAAGACATTTTGAATTTGGTGAGAGTTTTTCATCAAGGCTATTGAATTTTGTGAAAAGTTTTTTCCTTTTGCTTGGGAGGGACAAAGTTTCTTGTTGTCCCCCAGAATCCTAAACGCTGTGTTCCTACAGGAGATGAGCGGGGCGTGCGCAAAGTTCCATTACTGCTTCCTGGGTTCCGGGTTCCCTGTAACCCCTGCCCACCTCTGTCGCCCCGCCCCGTGACACCCAGTGAGGGTCCAGGGAAATGAGCCCGCATGCGATACAACAGCTTGCTGCTCTTTTCTTAAACTAGGGTGGCTGTCAAATCTCTAGTGCAATCCCAAAGGAAGGGAATGCATATATATATAAAATGTTTGAACTGATAACGCTTGAAAGAAGTAACTTTTGATTGATTTTATTTTTAGGCAAAATGCTTTTAAGACCTGAAGCATTTTCCTAGTAATTTCAGTTGCAAATAATATCTTTAGCTTCCCTTTAATAGCATCATATCTGCCTCTTACTACTACTCTTCTGACTTTTAAGCAGCTTCTTCTGTGTTTGCCTTGCCCACTCTTCAATTATTTTGACTTTTCAAATGCTCTTTTTGTTAAGAGCATTGAGTATCCCTCAATCCCATACAGTGTATGTTGAGATACACTAGACTAAGACTCTTCTCCGTAACTTGGTGGTTGTTTAATACTCTACTTCATACAATGTGGGAGTATCTCCATCCCTGAAGGACGGCTTATTTTGTGTAAGATTTGAATTGTATCTGGATCACTGAAGTCTTTCTTTCTTTCTTTCTTTCTTTCTTTCTTTCTTTCTTTCTTTCTTTCTTTCTTTCTTTCTT
>PVJO010013012.1:0-53439 GCA_004026905.1 Hystrix cristata | reverse complement strand
AATCAGACACTCATGAGCACACATCGAATTGTTTCTCTGATATGAGAAACCATAACTGTAAATAAGGACAAAGAGGTGTAATAGATATTATATAAAAGGAAGATGGTGTGCAGAGGAGAGGAGTACTAGAAAGAAAGAAGGGGAAAAGCAGAAAGGCAACAGGGGAAAGAGAGGGGAAAGGGAAAATATGGAAAATGATGAATGAACCTGCTGTAAATAGGGAGGGAGGGAGCAGAGGGGAGGGGCGGGGGATAGGGGGAGAACCAAGATGCATCATGTATAGGTACAGAATAAATGTAATGAATGTGACCATTATATGTAGAATATACCAATACATGTTCTTGGTTTAAAATAAAAATAAATTATATCTACTGGTTAAAAAAAAATCTGGTTGAAATCAAATAGTAGGGCTGGAGATTTAGCTCAGTGGTTAGAGTGCTTACCTTGCAAGCACAAGGCCCTGAGTTCAATCCCCAGCACCAAAAAAAAAAAAAAAAAAAAAAAATCAAATAGTAGTGAAAGGAATGATATTTAGACATGATTTGGTAAACTCTTTCAAATATACCTAAGTTTGAAAGTCTAAAATTTGTTGTCACCTCCTTAAAGAGGGAATAAAAAGATGATCTTGGAAAATTAAGCTCAGGGATTTAGTTCAGTGGTAGAACATTTGTCCAGCAAGTACGAGGCCCTGAGTCCGATCCCCAGCACAAAAAAAAAAAATTAAGCTTGGCCTTGTTGTGCTGAGTACAGAATATTGAGCTAGAATCTTTAATCTTATAGGGTTTATTGATATTATTATGCTGGTTGTTTTTTATCCCCTGTTTAGAATGTTATTTTGTTCTTAAACCTAACAAAATAGGCCTGTTCATACAAATAACTATTGAATTGTCTAAAATTGTTACGTCAGACACTTTGCTAGTTACTGGAGGTAGAGTAGTAAATAAAATAAATTTGAAACTTACACACTATCCAGCAGACTTTCTAAAGCCAAGAAGAAATTTAAAAAGTTATATTTGGATATTTTTTAATTTCCTATGTGAACGCCTCTACTCTTGAGACTTCAACTATCTGTACTGATGTCTTCCAGATCTTTATTTCTGCTTTAGATTTTTCATCTCAGCTTTATTTTAAGAGACATCTTTTTATTTTTTTAATGTTTAGTTTAACTGAAACATAAAAATGGTATGTATTAATAGAGTACCCTGTAATGTTTCAATACATGTGTACATTGCATAATATTTAGCCATGTTAAACATTTTTATCTCCTCAAACATTTATCATTTCTTGATGGTGAAAACTTTCCAAATCGTTTCTTCTAGTATTTGAAATGTACAGTATGTTTTCACTCCCCGTGGTTACCCGATTGTAGGATAGTATACCAGAACTTCTTGCTCCTGTGACTCAGTTCCCACTGATCGACCTTTTCCCTTCGGTCCTCCCCACCTTACTTTCCGTGGCATCTGCTAACCACCAATTTCTATGAGAGTAGCTTTTTTAGCTTGAATATAGTATATGAGCAAGAACATGTGATACTTTCTGTTCCTAGTTTAGATCACTTCACATAATGATCTCCTGTTCCATCCATGTTGCCACAAATGTTAGGATTCCATTCTTTTCTATGGCCAAATAATGTTCCCATGTTGTTTATATGCTGCATTTTCTTTTTTCATTCATCAACTGATGGACACTTAGGTTATTTCCATTTTTGGCTATTGTAAATAGCGATGAATATGGGAGAATGAAGATACTTCTTTGACACACTGACTTCATTTCCTTTGGATATACACCCAGTAGTGGGATTTCCGGATCACATGGTAGTTCTATTTTTAATTTTTGAGGAACCTCTGTATTGTTTTCCACAGTGGCTATACTAATTTACGTTCCTACCAATAGCGTGCAGTGGTTCCCATTTGCCATATCCTTGCCAGCACTTACCTTAGTCTTTTTTATAATAACTGTTCTTACTGGAATGAAGTAATATCTCATTCTGGTTTTGATTTGTATTTCCCTGATGATTGGTGATGACGAAGCCTTTCTCAGGTACTTGTTGACTACTTGTATGTCTTCTTTTGAGAAATGTCTGTTTAGATCTACTGTCTACACTTACTGAGCCCCTCCCCCTCATCGGGTCTTGAACCCAGGCCCTCATGCACCTAGGCAAGTTCTCTACTTCCGATCTACACCCTCAGCCCTCTTCTGCGCTCTGGAATCCTGCTGGAGGTCCATGAGGATGTCTTCGAGCCACCCAAAACTCAGCCTATCTAAGAATGAAAGAATAGGATACCAATATGTCCAAGCAAAAGGTATGTTCCGTGCTTGACTCTCTTTGCCCTCACCTGTGACAAAGTTCTGTTGATCTCTCTCTCAAATATTTCTCAGATCTGTCCCTTCAGTTTAATTCCTGTTACTGTTCTCCTTCAAGCCCTTGTAACTTCCCACCCAAGCCACTGTAGCATATTCTTTACCTGCATCAGAACGGCCATGATTTAAAAAGACAGTGTACTGGGGTTAGGGCTTTAGCTCAGTGGTAGTGCACTTGCCTAGCAAGCAAGAGGCCCTGAGTTCAATCCCCAGCGTCCTCCCCACCAAAAAACAAAAACAAAAACAAAAAACTGGCGTACTGTTTTTTACCACTGTCACCCTTCAACCTTTCAGCCTATCTCAAAATTTCTTAAAGTTAGCCCGTTGCCTAGAATAACTCAAAGCTACTTAGCAGTGACTGGTTTCTACCTACTTGCCCTCTACCACCCGCTAACACACACACAAGCGTATACTTGGCTCAGCTGTTTGCTCTGGTTGGAGTGAAGTATTCCCCTCTGTACCCAGGTAGTAGTCACCCACCCTTTAACAGTCATTCGCCCCGAGGTGTGCCACCCACCTCTCCCATAGATAGATCTGCGTTGTGTTTCCTTAGTACCTGTACTTGAGTGCTCAATAAATGGTTAAGTGGATAACTGACTAACAAAGGAAAAGAAAGAAATGTGATATTATTCTATCAAATATCAAGGCTGCCCAGTAATACCTCTAGCGTTTCTTTTGGATGTTTAAGTGGATTATTTTTCAGAATAGGCTCTTCCTTTAAATATTCTGAGGTTTTGCTTCTTTTGCTTGTTGTGAACAATGTTGGCTCTCCTCTCCTTCCTTTAAGCAAATGGGGAAATGAAGGCTTGAGACAGGTTTTTTGGGGGTGAGATTTAGAGAGCTAATAATCATGCATATGAAGCGTTTAGAACAGGACCTGACCATGATGCGTGTCCGATCAACATTTGTTGTCATATTCAAGATCTGGGCTATGTCTAGAACAAAGTTGTGCAGTACAATATAAGTGAACCATGATTATAATTTTGAATTGCTAGTAGCAACAGTAAAAGGGTGAAAAGAGACAGGAAAAATTAACTTTAATAATGTAAATTGTGGTAGGAGTGTAGCTAGTGGTAGAGCATGTACTTAGGAGGTGCAAGGCCCTGGGTTCAATTTCCAGCACCAAAAGAGAGAGAGGGGGAGAGGGAGAGGGAGAGGGAGAGAGAAAAGAAAGAGAAAGGAAGGAAGGAAAGAAGGAAGGAAGGAAGGGAAAGAAAGAAAAAGTGGGTTGGGCATGGTGGTACATGCCTGTAATCCCAACACTTGGGAGACTGAGGCAGAAGAATCTCCCCAAATTAGCGGCCAGCCTGGACTGCATACTGAGTTCAAGACCAGTGAATGACACTTCTATATCTAAAGTAGTGTCCTTTTAACACATAATCAATGTAAAAATTATTAATGAGATATTTTGCAGCCTTTTTATACTGTCTTAATTTGATTTATCTTTTATACTGGCAGCACATCTGAATTTGAGTACTCACTTTTCATCAGGAAGACTTGATCTGTGTTTAAATTTCATATTTGGTTCTCACATAAATTCAAAAGCTTGAATCATTCAAACATACTTTAAAATGTTCTAGTAATTAAACACCAAAAAATAAGTGTCCTTTAATATTTGTGCTCAATTTAATATTTAATATTTTTATTTTGTCAATATTTGTGAAAAAAATGATTCTCTTTAAAAAGAATTTGAAGTGAAAAGCCTATCACTTTTAAAACTGTCCAAGTTAAGTGAACTTACAAATTTGTCCATTGAGTCTCTTTTTGTGATTATGCTTACAATGGTCCTGCCCCTCCACTCATTTCTCCATTGGAACAAGCCTTTGTTTGAAATTTTAAAGTGTCTTTTTTTTTTAACATTTTTATTAAAGTGTCTTTTTTAACTAGAAAACAATTTAATTATACCATAATTAAAATAACAAGCAAGTTGAATTGCAAATAGCAGTTCAGTAGTTATCACTGTAACCTGAGCTGTCTGTAAATCATGTTCAAATGAACACATTGAAACGTTTCATGAGTGCCTAGGAAAAGCTCAAAGCGAGTAAAGTTGCCGGTGCCAGACAGATTAGTAGCTGTGTCAGATAGATTAATAGCTACGTGTATTACTGGCAAAGGTGCCGTGTGCCTGACAGGTACCCTATACATGTGTACAGCTCGAGTAAAACGTAGCCCTACAGAAGCAATCAAGTTGTAATAGAAAAATAGAAAACTGAAAGTGTAGTGACTCTAGCCGCTTATCAATTGCTCAGAAACCGAGGCGAATTGTAGCTACTTCGTTCTATGTTGCAAGCTTCATGCTTTGACAGTGTCTGTTAAAAGACAAGTAAGCAGAATACCTTTTATGTTGGCATAAATTTCCCAGAGGGTAATGAGTTATTTGTGTTTGTTTTTACCAGGTTTTCTCTTTGGTCCTCTCCGCTTCTTTTTCTACCCCTAATAACTGGTTCCCTGAGGAAAAACGATTGTATATATACAGTATATAGGATGTACCTCCCAGCATGCCTTTCTGTCAAGGTTCTTTTCACTGAACTCATCTCCCTGATTCTCTTCTCCCATCGTGGTTTCCGCTCCAACATCTTTTGGCAAGTTTGTGAATTGGACCAGTAATTGGCCCGTGTCCTTCTATTTGCTTACCACTGACTGAGTAGGGTGGGTGGAGTGAAATTTTTTGGGTAGGTCCCCGCATTTGACAGAGCTGACACAGACCTCCCTCTCCCTCTCTCTCTCTCCCTCTCTCTCTCTGGCCTTCCCTCCCTCCAGCAGCATCTACCGTAAGCTGGTATCTGTTCCTCTGGATTCAGACATTATTTCATGTCAGTCTTTTCAATTTGGTCAGGAGAATCTTCCTTTTCTCTCCCGTGTCTTCATGAGGATTGGGGAGGAGGGTTGGTTTTTGCATTTTTTTGGTAGTGCTGGAGAATTGGACCCAGAGCCTCGTGTTAGTCAGGTGTGCTGTGGCTCAGCTGTATCTTCCGCCCTCTTCATGAGGATTTGAATGAGAAATCGGTAGAGGCTTCATCAGAAATCGCAAGTTCCCTGTATGAGTCAGAAACCCACTGTAGAAGAATTCTAACAGCTCTGTTTCTGTGTCCTTCTGCCAAAGGCAGCTTGAATTCTGGAAAGATTTGGGAACTGAACCCAGCCGTGGCCGCTGAGGGTGTGGCTGATGGGGGAGGAGGAATTGCCCACAGAGTAGGAATTGGATCGCTTGTTGGGTGCAGAGGCCTCGGGATGAAGTGAGACGTGGGAGAGAGTATTTACCCTCCAATCACTTCCTGTGTTAATCTGTGGAGGAAAACTAAGCTGCTCTTCTCATTCATCTGGGAAAAAGTGTTTTCTTCCTTCTTGTGCCAAAAGAGGTGGTGGTGTTGTGCCCTCAGAGCCAGAAAGGACTGGGCTGCGTCGGGCCTGTACTCCAGCCTATAGGCCAAGAAAAGCAATCAGGGCGACTCAAAGCCTGGCTGTCTGGCCAACATGCAAATCCCTTCCCCCACCCTGTACTTTATCCATTGTTTTTTAATTTCAATTTTTTTATGTGGTTCTGGGTACTGAACCTAGAACCTCACTCATGCTCTAACACTGAACTATATTTTCAAACCATGCACTTTATTTTTTAAATTTTATTTTAAAATCATAAATGGAAAAACTGTAATTGTAGGTGTCCGTGGGGTACCAAGTGATGTTATGATTGATAAACACAATGCAGAATAATTAAATCAAGCCAATTAGCATATCTATCTCCTCGAATACTTATTCTATTTGTTCTGAGAACATTAGAAATTTACTCTCAGTGAATTTGAAATGTACAATACATTATTTACTATATTCATCATACTATGCAGCGTATCTCAAAGGGAAAAGAGCCCTATTCCTCCCCTCTAATTGAGGCTTTGTGCCATTTGACCATTATGTCCCCATCCTCCCTTTCCTCCCAATCCCCTAGTTTCCACACTCTGCCTTTGAGTTCCATTGTTTTAGATTGCACATCTAAGTGAGAATATGTAGCACTTGTCTCTCTATGCTTGGCTCATTTCACTTAACTTAATGTTCTCTACTCCAATGCATGTTGTTACAAATGCCAAAACTTCCTTTTTTTAAAGCTAAGCAGGCTGGGGATTTAGCTCAGTGGTTAGAGTGCTTGCCTTGCAAGCACAAGGCCCTGAGTTCAATCCCCAGCACCAAAAAACAAACAAAAACAACAACAACAACAAAAGCTAAGCAGTATTTGTTTGTGTATATACACCACAGTTTCTTTGTCTGTTCATCTCTTGATGAACACTTGTGTTGATTGTTTAACTTAGCTATTGTGAATAATGCTGCGATGGATGTAGGGGTGCAGACATCTCTTTTTTTCTTAGATATCTCTTTAGCATACTAATTTCAGATCTTTTGAGTACATACCGAGAAGTGAGCCTATTAGATCATGTGGTAATTCTACTTTTTTTTTTGGTGGTGCTGGGGATTGAACCCAGGTCCTCATGATTGCTAAGCATGCTATTACTGGTCTGTACCCTTAGTCCTATTTTTAGTTTATTGAGGAAACTTCATATAGTCTTCCATAATGGCTGTGCTAATTTACATTCCCATCAATAGTGTACAAATTTCCTTTTTCTTCACACACCCTCTACTTTAGTCTTTTATTTGGACCCAGTCTATTCGCTTCCGTTCCTGCATCACCAGGAGCTTGTAAACAAAGATGGAGAAGATTTTAGTTTCTGCACGGACAATTTTAAGAGAAAAGCCATGTGCTAATCTCAGGGTTCTTTCTTCGCTCTGATGAGGTGCACTTGTTTTCTTCCTAAGGTTTATGATGCTAAAACAAGAGAAGGTACCAAGAGTACAGACCAGCCTTGGAGTCTGGGTGTTGGGATACAGTGGCCTGTAGTCCAGGACCCAGAAGGAGAGACCAGCGTAGCCGGGTGCACATGGACATCTGAGAATCCCCAGGGACAAAACAGGCAAGAACTGGAGAGCCAGGTCGGCAGGATGTGATCAGCCATTGGGGTTCCTATCTGACATTCTCACTTGTCTGCAATAGTTTACTTATGGTGTTTTCGAAGAAGAAAGATGGAATTAAGTAATCTTCCATGTTTCCTTGAGTGTCTTTGACCCTAAAATAAATCTGAGAATCTGTTAGGAAACATGACATAACCCTGTGGCAGAGCCTAAGTACGCTTGACAGATTTTCTTGTAAAATAATTGTTAAATCTGCAGCCAGGTGTGATGGCACATGCCTGTAATCCCAACACTCGAGAGGCTGAGGCAGGAGGATCACCATAAGTTTGACGCCAGCTTGGGCCACATAGTGAATTCAAGGCCAGCCTGAACTGCATAGCAAGACCCTGTCTGAAAAAAGAATTTTTTGTTAAGTCTGAGAAGACATGATTTCACACATGAAGCTGTGCAAAAGGCCATGTGGATTTTTGGACGCCACTGAATTGGATTTTGCCTTAGTGGGTTTAAATGAAAGGTAAAATATGGTTCTGGTGAGTGGAAATTGTTAGCTTAGAAGGTTGCACATATATATCTGATTTTATTGAGACATTACGCATACAGTAAAATGCACTAATCTTAAGTGGTTAGAGTTGTAGGTTTGTTTTTGTTTTTTGTGGTACTGAAGCCTGAACCCGGGAGCTCTGAACTACATCCCATCCTTTTTTTAAGTTTTATTTTGAGACAGGGTCTCACAAAATTGCCTAGGCTGGTCTTGACCTTGTGATCCTCCTGCCTCAGCCTTCCAGAGTGCTGGGATTACAGGTATGCACCCCCATGCCCAGGTTGAAACTATTGTTATTAATTCCATGTGTCCGAGGAGGAAAGCAAGTGATGAGAGACTATACATTGGCCCAAATCGCATAGTTGGGATGTGTGTATAAAATTATAATCCCAAATGATTCTACTCCAGGGCTCCAGCTACTTTGTTATGGAGGGAAGATGGTGTGGTCATTGGAGAAGTTTGCATTTATCTGAACGGCCATTATGTGAAATTATCAACTAAGCTGGGAAGTGGGCTGCACTCTCCTTAGATCTGGACCTTCCTGTGCTGTTTCCTGTCAGAAAGATGGCATGGACTCTGTGTCCCGGGGTGCAGCTGCGCTGCCTGTGGCACCAGCACTTTCCAGCCTTGGATCAGTCAAAAACTGAGCACGTTATTATCACACGTGTTACCCAGAAGGTGACTTACCACTTACCTCTAGACAGGGTCGTTGACCTACAAAATGAAGCGTGAGCTGGGCACTCGCTGAATTCTTTTCTACCCTGACAATCAAACCCTGGCAGAAACACGCTGTTTCAGGGGAAACCCCCCCATTTCTACTCCTGCTTTCCTTGTGTACTTCCATCTCAGCCTTGGAACTGTTCAGTCAGCTGTGGTTTGCCTGATAAGTTGATCTGAAATACGGGAAAATCAGTTCTGAGCGATAGAAGAAGAGTTGTGTGTTAAGTCTGGAGAGGCAGTGCCTCCAGCATAAACAGCTGCCATGTACGGCTTGAAAAAATGTCATAGCCGCGCCATTCTCGTCTTAGCCTTTGAATGAAAGCCATGTTTTCGGTTCATAGCAAGACCTAGAAGAGTTATTTCTGGACTTCTTTCCCCTCCTACTCCTGTGCACTGGATAGTGTTAATATTGCTGGCCCAAATGGGCTCATGGTGTCTGCCCTCCTCTCATGGGATGCAGACTGAGTATGGGGTTTCCCCACTCGCACTCACAGGATGCTGGCCCCGTTCTGTCCTAAGGTAGGGCACACAGTGTACGTGATTGGAGCCCTTACACCCCCCTCAGCTTACACCCCCCCTCAGCTGGCAGTGGCACTACTCTGAACATGTGTCTGCTCACTGGGGCGTGTTCTCAGATCCCGGTCACGTTCTCCCACCAGAAAGGCTGTATGGCTGAACTCAGGCAGGGGAGTTGTTAAAAACATGCTACTGTCTTTATTTATTTTTTTTAAATTTTAAACCAAGAACATGTATTGGTGCGTTTTACATATAATGATCACATTCATCACATTTATTCTGTACCTGTACATCCTACTGTCTTTAAATGGCCACCTGCCTTGACTTTTGATTGGATGTGCAGTCCATTTTTATCAAATTAATCTGGGAAAAGAATATTTCTGAAGTTGTTTTGTTTTTAATGTTATGAAGAACAAGAAAGCATTTAGCTCAGCAGGAAACAGGATGATGTAAAGTTTATATTTCATCATTATTCTAAAAGCTTCTAGAATTATCATCTGCCTTTATCTTAATTGTACACGTATGTATACATATGTATTTGGCGTAGTGTGACATAAAGCTCTCTGGAGTCAGATCCGTGAAAACATCTCCTTGTATGAGTGACTGGGGCCCCGTGCTTAACTTCTCTAAAATTTAAATTATCACACCAGGTTCTCTAGACAGTGAGGACAGAATGATACAGTATTGACAAAATACCTGATATTTGATACAACTCAATGGTTAATATTTACTTATAAGTAAGTTGGGGATTTAGCTCAGTGGTACAGTGCTTGCCTAGCAAGCAGAAGGCCCTGAGTTCGATCCCCAGTATGCCCCCCAAAATAATCAAGTCCCTCTTGCTCCAGAGGACAGAACAAGGAATGTAAGGCCAGCTTTCCTGATGCTCAGATCCACTTGTCAGGGGCAAAGCTCCTATGGAAGAGTGAGCCCCATGAGCAGAGGGACCGTGACCAGAGGCTGGCAGGTGACCACTATGAAAGGCCGGAGGGAGGGAGAGTCCTTACAGCAGCAAGAAGAGCAAGCAAGCCGTTAGCAACAGCCTTGGGGATGTTTGTTTGAATGTTAGGATTTTCAGAAATACACCAGGCATAGTGGATGGTGTTCTGTTATGAAGGGTATAGTGGTGGATATTAAAGTGTACCTTTTAGCATCTAGAACAGTACTGGGCATGGAGCAGATATTTAGAGACTATTAGCTGAATGACTGAAGAAATGAACATGAAACATCAGTGAAACTATTGTGTCAGTCCCCTGATGTCCATGATAATGGGCAATAACCAGTGTTGTCAGTACATCAACTTCTTATTTCCTTGGTCACTGGCCTTAGAGGAAGGGAATCCATTTTGTCTCCAATTAAAAGGCAGAACGAGAGAGAGACAGAGACAGAGACAGAGAGAGAAATGACCACCAACAAAAAAAATCCAGGCAACCCAATTGCAAAGGTCTTCTGGGAACCACTCAGATAACAAAAAGAGACAGGGAGACTTAAAATCAGAAGCGCTATATATGATGCAAATTGAATACAGAATTCAGAGAAAGTGATTTATTAAGGTTTATTTGAAGCTGTCACCTGAGGAAACTGAGACAAGACATTTAACAAAGCAGAGATTGAAATAAGCATGCAGGACTTAACCAGTTTTCCCAGCAATCATTTAAGCTTCATTGGCACTTTTTTTAGTTTAATAAAATGTAGATGTTTAACCCTATCTCTTAATAGAGTATAAACGGGTATCATGGTACAGGTCTGTAATCTCTCTGGGAGGCTGAGGCAGAAGAGCAAGTTTGCATCTAGCCTGGGCAACTTAGTGACTTAGCAAGACCCTGTCTCAAAATAATATATAAAAATGGGGCTGGGGGTGTAGCTCAGTGAGAAAGCTCTGGGTTCAAGCCCTAGCGCCGCCCCCCACATCCATTAGTACAATACAGAACGTACCGCAGCTAGTTTTTATTATTATGTCATCCAACCGGCTTTGGAATAGGACAAACTACCGTGTCCCAGTCTGGCTCTATGTTAACAATATGACTTCAGGCAAGTCATGCAATTTTTCTAAGCCTGCTTTTTAACTTGTAAAATCAGATAATAACAACAGACTTCAAGGTTATTGGGTAGTTCAGTGAAAATAATGTAGAAGAGTATTCAATAAATGTTTCTTGACAGTTCTTGCTTTTTAGACAAAGGTGTCATTGAAATTGAGTAAAAACTTTAATTGACTTTAATGTGATGTGGGAAAGGGAAGATTGAAGAATGAGTCAAGATATCTTAAATTACATGTAAAATATCTTTTTCAAATTACGTGTAAAATGTGTGTTTTTTAATTTGTGGGTTGAAATTGTTTACAGTGGTGTAAATAAGTGACCAAATTTTGAACAAAGGATTGTCAAGTTATCAGGTGCCAGGTTAGAGCAGATTCTTACCTAAGATTGCTTAACAGGCAGGTGTTAAACAAAATCTCAACAAATTTAGTGGAACGATCTAATTGGCTTTTATTTATTAACAATTCATCAGTCGGGCAGCGTGAAGTCTACAACGGAGAGCGTGCTCCGCTGGCGGTAACCAAATTGTTTTTGTCAGGTAGCTTGAGCAGTCACGAGGAAGTAATGTAACACACACACAAAAAACAAATCGGTTACTTCACATTACTTTCCTTTGAGGGTTAAAGCAAAGAGAAGTTCTTACCGGGCAGGCTCAAGCTGAATGGGCTCTTTTTTTGACTATTTGCTGGGAATCTCTTGCTTTTTGGAAAAACCGGCATGGTTGAAGTTTTCCTGGTTTTTAAAGTGTCAATTTGACTGCATGGTACTTAGCATGAGCAGGTCTGTTTTGGTCTGGTCTGTTGGCATCCAGTAGGGGCTCAGTCTAAACAATTTTATTTAACACAGGTTTCCAAATTTACTTTTATTTGGCTTATATATTATGCTTTGATTGAAATTTTAAATATGTTTGTGTTCCCTGACTCAAATCCCATCACTGCAACAAAACTTGCTTTAGAAGGACCTAAGTTCCAAGAAAAGAAGAGTTGCTTAATTTTCCTGTTTCATAGACAGTTGTGCAAACCTTTTAGTGCTTGGGTGGGGCCCCGTCACACCCTCTACAAATCCCAGATCAAAAGTCTAAATTTGTCATCCTCGTGGGATGTAAAATGAAACCATGCGCCAAAGAAAAAGAGTGAGTGACTCACTCACATGTGATCTTCCAGGGAAATGAGAGTTTGCCAAAGTAAGCATGTGCCCTGACAGCAGATCCCTCCATGACAAAGACTCCATTGCCTGTCCTGGGGTGTGGCTCAGTGTCCCAAACTTGAAGGGAGGCCACCAAGATACCTTTGGCTCTCAAGGACAGTGTCCTTTGCCAGAGTGAATTCACTCCAGTGCACCTGGCAGTAGGTGCCAAGAAATTGTATTCCTCAGAGCACCAAGAGGGAGTTCAACCCTCAAGGACAGGTTTACACACACACACAGTTTATTTATTTACATTAAGAAATAGCTTGTTACGTATACAAAAACCATCATGCCCCACTACTTGTAGAGAGACCCCACGTAAGAAGCCAAATTCTAGCCCAGAGTTCACTTGGCACCCAGGGAATCAGAACAAAAAGTATCAGGTAGATAAAATTTATCCTCACACTGGGGACAAGTCTGGCGCCAGGGCCACTGAGTCTCCCCTTCCTTAGGACAATGCTGTGATGAATATTTTATAAGTCTTTTTGTCAGTTTTGAGTGGAGCTTCTTGCAGGGCCTGGGAACACAATTTTTCTCTAAATATGCTAGTACCTTTTAGCAAACCTGCTTCAGCCCAGGAGCCCTTTGTTCTTATTGAGACGAGTTTGCATATCGTTGCTTTGATGGCTATTTGCTGATTTTATTTTCTAATGCTTAGAGGAAAATCTACATTTCCTGCTTTCCAAATTCTAGGTAAGAGAAGAGAAAGCAACACACTGTTGCCTCTAAAGAGGGCCTACTAAACAGTGCTTGAAGTCATAGGTCCTTGTTCCGCATTCCCTAGTCTGCCACAAAGGCATAAGAAACTACTTGAGTCAGTCAGCACCTCGCTCGATATAGTGATGAGTACAATGATACAATTGGAGATTTGTAGGATAGTGTACAATTATACTTCTGGACAACTACCTGGAAAATAATAGAGATGCACTCTCAACATACCTAATTTTGCTCTATGAATCCATCGTAAATTTTTTCTGAATTTACGTAATCTCGTCTGAAGTCGATTGTGCTAATTTACAACTTCTTTTTCCCTGTGTAACTATTATTGGCATAGACCACACATTTAACTTCCAGCTGTCTTTCAGTCGTTTTGAAATTATGTCTTTACAACCATCCCAAGCCCTAGTTACAGAGTTCCCATATTGTTAGGAAATGACCGTCCCCCACCCACATACTGTATACCCAGGTTTTTTTGGCCATCATCTCCCCAAAAAGGCATTACTGTCGGTCATCACTTTTCCATCTTGAAAGAGTCTTGATGCTCTTGGGGTCATTTGAGCACCCCTGAAATGTGAGTGCATTTGCATACTGCAGAGGTAAAAACTGAGATATAGTTGCTAGTTATTTTGCCCTCTCTGAGCAGCAAACTTTTAAAGCCCTAACACAAAATCTGAGTCATTGTGAACCTGGTCACATTGTTCAGTTTATGGAACTGCAGAACAGCCCTCAGAGAGAAAGAACATAGGAATCAAGGAAGCAGAGAGGGCAGACAGTTTCCTGCAGGGGCTCTGTGAAGAGCAGGGTACTGCAGGGCAGGTGGGGAAAGGGGGAGGCTTCTGTAGGGGAAGCTTCTGGAAGCTGGGCCTTTCATCCCGGGGGAGGTGGCCATTTTGTAGCTAAGAAGAGGCCTACAGCAATTCTATACCAGGAAGGCTGTTCTGTCCTTCTCTCTCTGTTGCTCTTCTCTGCCAAGAGTCACTTGGGCCTTACTAGGAGCCAGACCCTGCTAGAAAGCCATCGTGTGGGCTAAATTTACATGTACAGTTTGAAAACTAATGAGAAAGACTAGGAGTATCACATTCTGCCTTCATTTCTACAGTCTATTTAGAAACTCATTTGGTACTAGTAAAAAATAAATATACAACAGCTGTCTGTTTTAAAACTTAAATATACAACACTTTTCTCTGTGCAGATAGACTTACACTGTGTGCTATCTGCATTTTAAAATAATCTGGTTGAAAAAATAATAAAAATAAAATAAACTGGCTGAAAAGCACCTGATTTTCAAGTATGAAACATTTTTTTTTTCTTTTTTAGAAAAATATTCCTAGCTCCTTCAGTATTTCCAGAAAGTTTTGCTCAAGCAGTCTTTCCACTTCTTGGTGGAGTCAAAAGGAGTGGAAATGTTCATATTAAAGGTTGCCGTTTGGGAGGAGGTGCCCCTCCCCTGATTCCTCACTGTCATTAATTCTGAGGCTACTTGGAAGCAAAGGGAGGGTCCTGGCTCCTAAAAGCTGTGTCTGCCAGAGTGTCAGCCAATCAGCAACTCAGTTCAACACACAGACAGTGAAGAAGGGGGAAGACAGTGCATCCCGGTCATTGATATGATGTGGAACAGGAGCCTCCAGACAAAGGCAAGGCTGAGACCCGTGAAAGTCAGAGAGCTCTCTGCCTGTGACTTTACAGTTTTGCTTGTGTCAATATTTGTTTTATTCACTGTATTTTAAATTAACTGTTCCAAAATTTCCAGTCTGCTAAAAGCCAGTCCCTCAACTCTGTTCCTTTTCCTGTGCTCGTGTGAATTAATTGCAGCATTTACCAACACCTGCCTGATGGCGTACTCAGCGGATGAATGTCCTGATTATCGCAATACTGGTCCTACACGGCGTCCATACCAAGCAGAGCAGCTGCTTCACCTGCAGTGCCCCACTTAGCATCTCTGTGGGAAGAGGGACAGTGCCCCTTCTCCAGGTGGCTTTTATCCAGTTCCCTGGTGTTCCCCCAGGAACATCCTCCAGCGTGTCTGGATCGTGTACATCCATCTGTGATAGTTCAGCATTAGAAACCAGAGACACAGCCCCAAATTAGGCTCCGACTGAACCCATTTAGTGAAGGCTGTTCAGGAAACCCGTGACCCCTATCCACAGGACGAAACGCTTCCTTCACACTGTGCTCCCTGGTTTCAGTAGATCCTTGATTTTGCCCTCTTCCCACATGTGCTGCCTTCTTGGCGGCCAGAGTCCTTGGTGGTATTTTCTGTGTCCTGACATACTTCTTCGCTTGGGGCGGCTCTGAGGTTAGTGAGCAAAGCCCAGACTTACTGAAATCCGAGGGTGCTGTGGCATCGAGGCCCAACCCAGTGCCCTCCTTTAATTTCATTTTAGCTATTGCAGGTAACAATAAACAAGGGATTGAATAGTTCACTTTCTCTTATTAGTCTGCATTTCCTTATGCAGCCAAGTGAGCCAACTTCCCAGGAATTGGATTAGTTTCTAAATTCCAGCGATAGCTTTTGCCTTTAGTAGCTACTCTAGGCATTGCGCTGTTCCACAGGCTGCCCAGTAATCGAAGTTTCCTCACCCTCCGCCCTTTCATCCTTTCTTCCCAAACCATGTTTCTGTGAGCCAGAGACGGAAATAAGCAAACCTATGACACCAGCTGTGTGGGAGAAACAAACTGTGTTTCTCTGTGAGGCAGGCCTTCCATACCCATAGGTTCTGCACTCGTGGATTCAACTAACTACCGATTGAAAACATATTTTTAACAAATCTTGTGTGTGTATTGAATATGTATGGACCTTTTCTTTACTGTAAACAATACAGTAAACAATATTTATATAAGATTTACATTCTGTTTACAGTACATGAGAGGATATATATAGATGGTAGGCAAATACTATACCATTTTATACAAGAGGATATAACATCCAGGGGTTTTGTTACCTGGGTCCTGAAACCACCCCTCTCTCCGTACTGAGAGACAACTATACTCTTAACACTTCGGTTCTGGCAGCAGATGGGGATGGGAAGGTGTGATACATTATAAAGGTCACAGCCAATACTCCTAAAACAACAACAACAAAAAGATAATTAACAAAGAAAGGCATAGCAAACTTTATTTACTCAAAGTTTTACATGACACAGAGCCCTCAGAAATGAACTCCCGAGGAAAATGCTGGTTTTATGCTTAGGTTTGATGAAGAATGGATAACCGTGTAGACATGTGATTGGACAAAAGGATTTGACCTAATGGTAATAAACTGAGGGAGGGAATCCAGCGAGACTCGTCTGTTCAGATTCTCCTTGGACTCTGTGTAGCATTCCTTTCTCCTGGGTGCAGGTAGGACCCCTCTGGAATGAGTGTCTTGTGATATACTATCATACAAGGAAGGGCAAGGATTTCTTTATGGCCGGCTACTACATGGGGAAGTGGGGGAAGGTTAGAGTAAATTCTCAGCCTTATGGCTTGTTTTTGAGGGGAGAGGATTTCCAGCCTTCATGACCTGGCTTGGCAAAGAGCAGTCCTAGTTTCTGTGACTGGCTTTGGAGAAACCAAGAAGGGTAAAAAGCAGGAGGGCAGAAAGAGAAATTTTGCTTCTGAAGCTGCTTCTGCGGCCTTCCATTCTCCTCTCGTTCAAAGCACTCAGGATACCAAATCCTCATACTTCAGAGTTTCATGATCTGAGCCCCAGTGACCAGGTGATGGCAGAGAGGGGGTTCCCACACCAAGCAGTTCTTCAGTTCTGTGTGGACAGCAGTTGGGTGTTCTATCCACTATAACTCAATTCTGACCCTGTCTACCTGGAGTTAGTGTCACACCTCACAGGTTGAGGGCTCAGTCCTACAAGATTACCCCCACTTCAGATGGCCATCTCAAGTCTAGGTTGTACCTCTGACTGACTAGCCACAAATCAGTGATTTGCACAACCCCTGCGTCGTGTCTAATTATTTGCTAGAATGGCTCGCAGAAGTCTGGAGAGCAGTTTACCTGCTGAAATATCATAAAGAGATACTACTCATGAAGATGGAAGAGATGCACAGAGCCAGGTCCCTAGGAGGGGACGTGGAGCTTTCATTCTCTTCCCTTCTTTTGGGTTTTTATGCATGCGTTATTATGACTGATTAGATCATTGACCATTGATGATTTAAGTCAATCTCCAGCTTGCTTCTCCACCTGAGGTGGGGATGGGATGGAGCTGAAAGTTCCAGCCCTCTTAATCACATAGTCGGTTCCCCTGGCAACGAGTCCCCAATTTTGTAGCAATGTAGAGGCTTTCCAAAAGTCACCTCACTCACCCCAAAACAGATGTAGTTGAGGGGACCTTGTTTTGAATAAGAAAGATGCTCCTCTCACCCTTAATGCTCTTATCATTTAGGAATTTCTTAGGGTTTTAGGAGTTTTGTGCCAGCAATAGGGTAAGGATATATATATATTCCTTATTATAAATCACCATATCACATAGGCATACTTCTTCTTCATCCCATGTGGCTCTTGCTCTTGTTCAGGAGGCTTTTGTTTCTCCTTTAAGAACAGTAAGCTTATTTCTGCCTCAGGACCTTTGCACTAACTGCTTCTTCTACTTGAAAGAGTTCTCCTTCAGAACTTTGACTGACTGGTCCCTTCAGAACTTCATTCAGTCCAGATGTTATCTCCCAGAGAAGCCTTCAAGATCATCCAGTCCAGACCTGCTCCTTCCTGACAACCTGGTTATGCTATCCCCCATGTCAGTGGTCAGCAAATGTTTCCCATGAAGGGCAAGGTATCTTTGTGGTCCCTGTGTTCTGTCATAACTATTCATTTCTGCTTTTGCGGCATGAAAGCAGCCACACAATGTATAAACGAATGTGTGTGACTCTGTGCCAGTAAATCGCTTTTATGGAAGCTCTTAAAAGACAAAATTATAATAAATCTAGTTTTGCAGACCAGGCAGCAGCCTGGATCAAAAGTGGTTCAGAATGTCTGGGTGTGCATCGTGACCGGGTTTTATTTAAAGCCAGAGAAACGGAAGTGACATACAGAAAACGGAAGTGAGGTGCAGAGACAGTCTGATCATGGTAGCAGTCCTGAAATTTGAATTTGACGTAATTGTCACCTATCATGAGATATTCTTTTGATGTTTTTCGTCAACTATTTGACAATGTGAAAACTGTTATTGGCTGGTGGGCTACAAAAGCAGGATTTTACCCATGAGTCACTGTAGTTGTACTGATCCCTCCTCTATGTCATTAACCTGTTATGTTTGCATCTTTCTGGTATCTGAGCTTGTCTTATGTATTCATGTGTTTATTTTTTGTCTTTCTCTCCTACTACTCTTATTCGCTGCATTATCTCTACCAACTAGAACAGTACCTGGAATGTAGAGGCGCTTTGTGACTATCTGGTGATTGGGCGAATACATTTATACAGTCCTCATGTCACTGCAACTAATAAAGCCTTGCTCCCAAACATCCCACATATGTCATATCCTCAGTGCTACACCCTCCCGAGGCTTCCCCGCTCTCTGGCTGCTACCGTAGTCATCTTTCAAGCCTTCCTGACCCTTGTCCCTCATTCCAGTCTTGCCCACTCCAGTCTTCTTTGTAGTGTGGTTACCTTGCTAAAACCTTTTTATGGCATTTCTCTGCAAATAGCAAAAGACTTACCACTGCTTTCCCATTCCCTACATTATAAAGCTAAGTTCTTTGGGTGCGTAAAGCCCTTCCCAGTCAGTTTCTGTGCTTTCCCAGCCTTATCTTGGTGCCTTGCCAGAGATGAACCCTCTGCTCCCGCAGCCTCATCTCCTTATTAGGACCCACCTCACCCCTGCTCCTTCCCACCTCTGCCCTTCGCTCAGGCCGTGCCCTAGAACCAGTTGGGTTTTCCTGTAGGAAGGGACTGAACCCCCTTGTAATTCAAGGGCGATCTGCAGTGAGTGTGGAGAAACCATGAAGAACGGAGCTATGCCAGGGGAAAGCTGCAGGATAAGAAGTGAACAGAACCAAACATGGCTTAAGTGCTAATGAATTAAGACAGACTTAGTTATTATTGAAAAGTACTGCTTGATTGGGTTGTCCAGGCCAGTGTTCTTCAAACTACTGTGCAGACAAATATCTGAGGAGTCTTGTAAAAATAAGGATTCTTGCAGGAGGTCTGGAAGTGGAGCCCTGAGACTACATTTCTAACAAGCTTCCAGGACGCCCAAACTTCTGGTTCTAGGGCAACTCTTTGGTGGCAAGAATCTCACTAAATGCTTAGAAAAATGACCTTGTCCACATGGCTCAGATATGGGAGTGGAAGGCAGTAGGCCAACCCCTCGGGGCCTACCTGTGGATCATGAGAACCCCACAAAACACTCCTAGGCTACAGTGAGGATGGTTCCCGCATTCTGAAAAACTTAAAAAAGTGTATTAAGAGTCAAGTCTTTGATGAAAGAAGGGCTGCTGGAAAGTGAGGACAAAGTTGAGTGAGTAAAACTAAAATAAAGGGAAGAAACATCTTTAATCCTGAGTTGCTGGCAGTGAAAACAGCCTTTGTGAAATGAACAGATTCTAATGTTGACTGTGCTACTGGCCTGTCAACACATACACACGCATGTGCACACACACTCACACAGTTTGTAAGCTGGGGTGCCGTACTCTCCCCTGATGCAGACAGATTCTCTCTTCTGATCCACCAAAGCATACAGTTCAGAATCTTTTTCTGGTTTGAGTACCAGTAAGAGTGCTTCACTCTAACAAAACAGGAATCGTTTCCATAGCGTGTATCTCCAACAGAAGAGCAAGTAGGAACTAGTTTGTTGGCATAATAAACACAACTGCTCTAACAGTTTTTTTTTTTTTTTTTGAATGATTAGCCTGGCTCTTGTATCTTTGGCTAGTCCATAGCTGGCCTTCTGATGAAGTTATGAGTCATTTCCCTTGTCTTAACCTCATGCAAATGACAAGATGTCCTGACGAGTGCTTTTAGTGCTGCTTCCCTTATCACAGCAATTTCCCCTTTGTTTTTTCACACAGGAGCCAGTTGCTGATTGAACTCTGACCGTGACATAGAAACATGGCCATGGTAAGTCTGTGGTGGAGTGCCTCACCCCACCTGGTGCCAGCTGCAGACAGGTACAGGATGTGAACTCAGAGATTGTTGACTTAAAAGCATTTGCTTAACAGAGGGGCAGGAGAAGGACATGAAAAAGCTATTTCTTTGTCTTTCTTTTTTTTTTGAGCATCATTTTATTTTATTTTATTTATTTTTATTTATTTATTTTTTGGTGCTGGGGATCGAACTTTTGAGCATCAATTTAATTTCTTTCAGGAGTGTTGAGTAACTTGACTCTGAAAATTGAAGATGAAATCCTTTGAATCCTTTTAACATCCTGAGAACATAGGAACGAGTTATAGTTTTCTCTCTGTACAGCACTACATAATCATTTTAGAACACTTAGGCAAATAAAGAGGAAAAACAAAATCCCACAGGTTCTACCACAAGGAGTTGACCACTGTTGCTGTTTTTGTATAGCTGCCTCACTTCCAGCTCATGGACGAAGGTGTTTCTTAGCGATACATGATGCTCATCATCTGCCTTCTCCTATTGCTTTCCCCTGTGATCGACCTCTCAGGACTTGGTTATCTGATCTTTGGAACAGGCGTGGAACTGGATCCTTTGAGAGTTTGTGACGCTTAGTGCTGGGCTGGAAGCTGAGCCCCTTGGCTGCAAACATGGCTGTGCCTAAGGCTGGCAGTCTGCTCTCCTCCCACCCAAAGAAGGTTCTGAATGGGCAGCAATTTGGATCCTTGGTCTCCTAGAAAGAACAACAGAAGTAGAACCTTACACCTAGAGAGGAACTAGAGATCCTACCAGCTCTAGATGCTTTCCTTTAGGAAGATAGATGTGTGAACTGTTCTGGACACACAGTAATTAATGTATTCTTGAAAATCCATTTTGACGTTAGAGATTTTAGAATTTCTTTCTGATCCTTGATAGTTAAAGACTTACTCATTTTTGACCTCAAGTTTTTAGTGCTTTAACTTGAATTCATTTCATGGAGAATATTATTCACAAATGTTTGTGGGAGCCCTACTTTGTACCAGATGTGGCGGCGGGCTCTGGAGACTCAGCACGAGCGGAATGCTCTTTCTCCCTCGAGCTCGCAGCTTCCCTGTAGTGAAGACCGTACCCATGTGACTTGCGCATGTGTGCTACAGAATTGCCTCAGTGGTTCTCATTGTTCCTCCCACAGCCTGTTTTCCCATCACAACTGCCATTTAACTGGATAGAAAAAGGACACTTTTAAAGAAAAGAAAACCATGTGATACGGTTATAATATTAAAATTCCCAACTATTTTTCCATCATTTTATTTTAGACCCTACACATACGGAAAATGATTTTTAAGTAACAGCAATAAAAGCATAAATCATAGTTACGTATTCTGTTCCCCACCTCCCCGGTAGTATAGGAAAATGCTTAGACTATAATGACAAATGAAGCAGGATACAAAAGTTACATATTAGCCAGGCGTGGTGGCACATACCCACAATCCTAACTACTCTGTAGAGGGCTGGGGATTTAGCTCAGTGATTAGAGTGCTTGCCTTGCAAGCACAAGGGCCTGAGTTCAATCCGCGGCACCACAAAAAAAAAAAAAAAAAAGTGAACCTAACTACTCTGTAGAGGCCAAGGCAGGAGAATGGCAAGTTCAAGCCCAGCCTGGGCAATTTAGCAAGACCCTGTCTCAGAACATAATAATGAAAATGGCTGGAGATACAGCTCAGTGGTGAAGCACTTGCCTAGCATGTGTAAGGCGCTGGGTTCAATCCCTTGTACTGCTCCTCCAAATTATTTATTTGCTTTAATCTATGCTATTACATAATACTTCATATCATATTAAAACTATTTAATATGTTTATATTTTGTAGCATATTAAAATTATTTACTTTAATATATGAGTTTATTCTATTTTAATTTTAAAAATTCTTTTGTCTTAAATTTTCCAAGTTCTCTACAGTGACCATATTTTGTTTATTTGTTTTTGTGGAACTGAGGATTGAACCCAGGGCTTTACACATGCTAGGCAATGGCTCTAGCACTAAGTTACATATCTAGCCTTTTCAAAATTTTATTTTGAGATAAGGTCTCACTAAATTGCCCAGTCTGGTTTCAAGCTTTCTATCCTCCTGCCTCAGCCTTCCCAGTACCTGGGATTACAGTGTTGTGCCACTGCTTCTGGCAACAATAACCATGTGTTTTAAAAGCCATTATATTCAAGTATTTTTAATTTTTTTTATTGAAGTATAAATTGCACATAGTGAAACGCGCAGCCTTTAAGGTTATTAGTAGAGTTTTGACAGGTCGCATGTGCGACCAACTCCTCCATCAAAGCAGGACATCTTATTATTACTGCAGGAAGCTCCCACATTCTCTGTCCAGGCCAGTCACCATTCTGTCCTCCACTCTAGCCCTGAAACACAACCACTGTTTTGATTGCTTCCTCTGTAGATTAGCTTTGCCTGTTCTAAAATCATCCTATGAGTAGAATGAGAAAATGTGGACCCTTTCATGTCTGCCTTCTTTCTCTGAGCATTGTATCTGTTGCACTTCATCCATGTTGCTGTATGATCTGTGGTCTTTTTCCTCCATTCCTTCTTAGTGCCCATTAATATTTCACTGTAGTAAATTCTAATCTTCCTGATGCGTATCATTTTGATTAATATAATAGCAGTAATATCTCATCAGTTGTGATACAGCACCTATTTCTAGTCATTCACTTTTGTCATTCTTTCCTACATGCTCTTCATTTCCTTTGCCTGCTACACAGTGAGCCTCCTAGGGCTGGGTGGGACCCCCTTCTTCCCTGAGTGGATAATGATACATTATGCCCTAAAATTTAATCAATACAGCTATTTACAGGGCTGACAAAGTACAAATTTCTTGAGCTTTTTCCTGGAAGAAAAGAGTCATTTAGAATGCTGAACCACATCCCTCTATCGATTCATCTTGTTAGATATTAATTTTAATCTCTTAACAGTGTCTCTCAGCAATCCAATGTTCAATGTCATGTTTGGATACCATCCAAAAAAATTTCAATACTTGAGTTCCAAAGGAATCTTGCAAAACATACTCAGAAAAGTTTTATAGGGCTGAGGGTGTAGCCCAATGGTAGTGTTTGCTTAGCACATACAAGGCCCTGGGTCTGATCCCCAGCAACTGTGCCCCACCTCCCAAAAAAAACTAAGTTAAGTCATGTTGGAATTTTGGCAGCAAATCACCAATTTGATGATGAATAGTAAAAGAAAAGAAGGAACTTACCTGTATTAGGTTCTTACGGCTGCCATAACCAAGTGCCACAAACTGGGTGGCTTAAAATAATAGAAATTATTGCATCACAGCTCTCAAGGCTAAAACTCCAATGTCAAGGTATCAGCATGGCCCATGCGCTCTCTGTTACTTACTGGAACAATCTTCCTGCCCCTTACATAGCCTTTCGATGCTTTGCTGGCAGTCTTAGGTGTTCTTTGCTTGGTGCTGTATATCTCCAGTCTCAACCTTTGTCATCTTCCAGGACTTGCTTGTGTGTCTCTGTCTTTGCATAGCCTTGGATTAGGGCTGTCTTCACATGTTGGCTTAGAGGGCCACTCTACTCCAGAATGACCTCATCTTAACCACTAACACTCACAATAACCTTATTTTTAAATAAAGTCATATTCTGAGGTACTGAGGGTTAAGACCTCAATGTGTCTTTTTTGAGGGATATATTTAACTGATAACAGTGCCCAGGAAGTTGATGTCCTAGATCTCTATTTTCCTCTCTCAAGGATAGAGATGGTGATGCCTAAGTGCTGGATATTGACCTCATCCAGAACATGAAAGTCTGGCAATTCAGCAGAGAAAGCCCAAGCTCTTTGACACCCAAGGACTTTAACGGGTCACTGTGACTCTCAGAGGTCCAGGCCAAGGTGGTCTAGCACTCAGAACTCAAGTCTGGTTTGCCAGAGAACACTAGGGCACAAAAATCCTGCATTTCTTTAGATGTGCATACTATGTTCTTGGCTCAAATTAAATTACCAGAAACCTTTAGCTCTAGCTTACTGTCTTTTGCCACCTTGTACAAACGCTCCATCTAGTTTCTGCTTTGGTATCACCCCATAGGCATGCACTGAAGAGTATTATCAGAAAGACATAAAAGAATCTATTTACTGGGGCAGTGTGTTTGAAGTCATATTTAAATAATGATGATAATGGTGGTGGTGTTAATAGCAATCCAGTTCGAGTTTTTGTTTTAGTATTTACTTTTTCCCAGATTCTGTGCAGAGTACTTTTTTATATTATCCTGTTTCATGAGCATTGTTACAGTTATTCCCAACATACAGGTTGGGAAAATGAAACTAGGTACAGGCATGCAACTAGGAAAGTTTAAAGACTGGATTCAAACCTGGGTCTCTCCCACTGTAGTGCATGTGCTTCTGTCTTCAAACAAGTTTGAGAAATTCCACTGAAGAGGTGATGAGGATTCCAACTCACCCTGGGCAGCTGCTTTTTTGTGTGTGGTACTGGAAATTGAACCCAGAGACTTTGCTCTGAGCTACAACCTCAGCCCCGTTTTATTTTTTATTTTGAGACAGAGTCTCATTAAGTTGCCCATGTGGGGCTTGAACTTACAATCTTCCTACCTCAGCCTCCCAGAGTGCTGGGACTACAGATGTGTGTTTCCATGCCTGGCTCTATGCAGGTTCTTGATGTATCATCACAGAAAAGCCTTTCAGGACATATCCATGAGAGACATAGGAAGATTTATTAGGCAGAATCGAAGAAATGTGCACTCAGAAAGAGTATGGGTACTTGACAGATGAGGCACACTGTGAGTTTTGGGTTAGACCTTGAAATGGATAATGTAGGATGTTTATTATACTTTTAGTTACTTATTATTTACCTAGTGTCTATTTTTTTAAAGTCAATTTGCCCATAACTGGGGTACAGCAAAAACTGACTATCGACTAGGTTAAATACACAGCTTGTGTGTGTTTAAAATTCAGACATGCAGTACACAATTCATAGTTCTATGTCTTTGAGAGTGGAAGCCTTTGGGATTTATGGATTTATAGTATCAGAAGCAAAACACAGGCCAAGTTTCTGGACTTACAGTATTTTAAAGACTTCTAGGAATTTAGGGGTGAGGAGCTGGAAGAGAGGCAGGCCTGGGCTAGAAAGGCTTTGTAACTTTGAATAACTTTGATTATATCTTGAAGTTGCAATTTTTCACATCTTCTTCAAAATTACAATCTCTTCATCTCCTTTCTACCAATCTTTATTTCTTCCATCCTACCCCCTGCTTCCCGCTGAGCTTCTCACGAGCAGGTGCACACTGCTCCCTCCATCCTCAGCTCTGGACTGTACACTTGCCAGGGTTGCCTTTTGCCTCCAGGACTGATCCTCTTCAGTCCTCCTTGACGGGTTCTCTGTCTCTGCCATGGATGGCATGATACAGGCTCATCGAGGGCCTCTGACCTTTTCCTTCATCACTTTCTCCCTGGGTCATCAAATACCACCCAAATGCTGATACATCCTAAAAGTATCACTTTAGACTTTTCTCCTCTGCTTACTTGGTAGGACCAACCCTCCTCCTACCAATTCCACTTGGATATTTAGTGGACATCTCAAATTTAACAACTTTGAAAACAGAGCTTCTAAATCCTCCCAACCCCCCTGCCACACCCTGTCTGGAAGTCCTCCTCCAGTTTTCCTCATCTGGGTGAAGAATAGCACTCTCCACCCCACTGCTCAGAGAAAACGATTTAAACTTGATTCTTTTCTGTATTCACCTCCCACGCCAGTCCATCAGCAAGTTATGTCGCCTCTGCTCCAAAACATGTGCTGAATCTGCCTGTTTATTTCCATCTTAGCTGTTTCACCCTAGTCTGGCATCACTTCCCACTCTTCATCTTTGCTGAGATTCCCAACTGCTCTTGCATCTCCCTGCAGCAGCAGGAGCGATCTTTTTATTATGTAAATGAGATTCCAAGGCCCATCTCCTTGCTTCAAATCTGTCAGTGGCTTCTTCCTGCACTGGAATAAAACACAGATGCCTGGCTCGTCTTGAAGGGGTACCTTGCCCAGCCCCCAGCCTGTTTCTTTGATTTTCTTTCCTTCTTTTTATCTTTAGTTTTTATCATGGAAAAGTTTAAGTGCATGCAAAAATAAACAGACTGTTATAAAGACCCCTTTGTGTACATACCGTTCAATAATTAGTAATTCAGCCAATTTTATTTCTTCTTCTTTTCTTTGGCACTACTGGGGGTTGAGCCCTGGGCCTTTTACACTGAGTACATCCCCAACTCTTTTTTGTTTTCATTTTTTTGTTTTGAAACAAGGTCCTGTTAAGTCACTAAGTTGCCCAGGCTGACTGATATTTGTGATCAATCCTCTTGTTTCAGCCTCCCAGAGTGTTGGGGTTACAGACCTGTGCCATCATGCCTGGCTTATTTCCTCTTTAACTTAATTCCTCACACCTATGATTTGAAGCCGAGAACCATATCATTTCTTCTGTTAACACACTTTCCCTCCAAGCTGCTTCGTGTCATTCGTCTCAGCCTAAAGGTCACGACTCAGAGCAGCCCTAGCCAAGACATGGCTTGGTAATACTTCTCACCATATAGAAAATTTGTGTTCATTTGTTTACTGTCAGCCTCCTCTCAACTCCATGGGGCATCAGCTCCATGGGGTGAGAACCTTCGCCCTCGATCACTTTTGTATCCCTGGCACCTGGAATTGTATGTAGGCCTCGGTAGATGCTTGACCAATGTTTGCTGAATGAGATGTCTCCATGTTGGTGAGGTGCCACCTCTCAGTCACATTATACTCTGTGTACTTAGGCAACCAAGGGAGGTACCATCAAAGCTGCTTCAGGATTCAATGCCACTGAGGATGCCCAGACCCTGAGGAAGGCCATGAAAGGGCTTGGTAAGTCCCACTGGAGATGAATTCTCCTTGTGTATTGTATACCACAGGAAGGTGGCATGTGTACTGGCAGTCAGGAAAAAATTTCCTTTAAGAAAACACAGTGGGAACAAGTTGGCCTTTCAAGACAAATTAGATGGGAAAGTGTATTAGCTTTCTATTGCTATAACAAAAAATACATGAGATAATCAGTTTATAAAAGAGAAGAGCCTTATAGTTTGGGTTGTTTCAGTCCATGGTTGGTTGGCCCATTGCTTGTGGGCCTGTAGTAAGGTAGCACATCATGGTGGAGTTTGGAATGGAGGAAGCTGGTTCACTTTATGGCCAGGGATGAAAGAGAGGAAGAGGAGGGGATGTGGTCCCGAGATCCCCTTCAAGAGCAAACTTCCTCCCACTAGGCCCTGTCTCTTAAAGGTTCACCACTTTCCATTAGTGTCAAGCTGGAGAGCAACCTTTGACACACAGGCCCTTGGGGGACATTTTCAATCTGAAATATAACAGATGGCATTCATAATTCCCTTTAATACAGACTTTTAAATTTAATTGCACTCATTACGAATTCCCACAACTGTTTAAATCTGCTTTGAATTACAACATTATGAGTCTCAGCATAAAACTTCAGAGTTGTGTTTGTTTTCTAGTTAGTAGTGGTATGTGTATAGTACTGTAAAGTTTACAAAGCAATTCCACAAACATTATCTCATTGGATGTATGCAACAACTCTGTGATTTAGTGAAGGAAGCGATTACTTATTGTTATGTTAGCCCATGTTACAGGTGTCAAACTGAGACCTGAGAAGCCCAAGAAACGCTCACCAAGTCGTGTAGTCAGTGGCTCTGAGCCATGGCTTGAACTTGACAATTCCCAGTCTGCAGTTCAGACCTGCCAGCTCTAAGTGTGTGTTCTTCTCTGAGTTCCTCTGCATGGGGCTGTGGTGAGATACAGCACAGCAACCCTGACATACAGTGTGAGGAACCTCGTGTGAGAAGGCTCATGGCACCTTCATTTAGCCCCTGGGGTCCAAGGCCCTCGTGCTGGCCAGAGTCATTCAGGGTGCGCAGCAGGCTGCCCTGGCCTAGTCTCTGCCTCCAAGGCCTTACCTGGGTGGACTTTTGGTCAGACATTTTTCTTGGTTCTTAGCTATTATTTAGAGAGTTCTTCAAATTTGGGTGAAAACTATGAGACCTTATTTCTCAGTCTTTCTATCCAAAAAGAGTTCATTTTACTTAGCCTCTCTGCTACAAATAGTAACAACAACAGCACCAATAATAGCACATGTTGACTAAGCTCTACTGTTGTGCCGGGCATAGATGCATTACAAGAATTATCTGTTTTTAACCCTGATAACAGCTTGCTTTACTGAGTAGAGGCAGAGGTTAGGGAGGTTGGCTGACTTGCCCGTGGTCTCAGAACTAGTAAGTGAGAGTCAGGATTCCGGGCATGTCCAGGTAGGCAACGTCAGGCAAAGTGACTTGACAACTGGAGTCTAAGCCACTGCGCTGTCCAGCTGCCCACTTCTGAGCAGAATGTTATCCTGACTTTATGTATTCTTCTCATTTTCCCTTTTTTGTAAATAAAACAGAAAATGTACTGGACCTACTTTTTTTTTTTTAAGTTTACCCTAATTCTTTGGTATAGAGCAAGAACACTGTGATTCAGAAGGTGGACCATGTATGTTCAGAATTCTCAAAACAAGAGTCGGGTAACATTTGGCACAACCAACCCTTTTTCAGTGCCTGCTATGTGTAGGCCCGTGGGAAATGAACTGTTGGAAGAGGCAGGAGACGGCCCTAGTCCTGGGGCTGAGAGTATAGCTTGGCAGTAGGCTGCTTGCCTAACATGTGCAGGGCCCTGGATTCAATTCCCAGCACTGCCTAACAACATACGCACATACACACATACTTTCTAACACCTGATGCTAGCACAGCATCGAAATCTCTGAGATCAGTTGGTGAAGTAGTAGTGATAGGTGAGGCACAAATAAGATCCTATAGGGGTTGAAGGAGAGGAGATCATGTTTCGTTTGGGAGTGGCAGGCAAAGCTTGTTGGAGGATATAGAACGTGAGATGGGCCTTGGGTGATGAGATGAGTGGAGAATGTGTTTCAGATGAATGGAGTTGAGGCACAGGTAGGCACAGTAGATGTGTGGAAAGTGGCTTACAGCAGCAGGTGCTTGCAGAGCAGGAGTAGGCCGGTTGGGGCTCCAAGAGATGGAAGGTACCAAAGGGAGGTACTGCAGGTGCTGCTGAGAGGGCCACTGGCAGGATCAAGGCATGGGGGATGCAAAGGCACTGTCCAAGCAATCACAAGTGTCAAAATCACAATGCTAAATGGAGGTGGTGAGGGAGACATCTAAATCAATAGACTGCTAGTGAAGGAGGTCAGGAGACTGGAGCGCAATACAAGTAGGTTAAGAGCCAAGCGTGAGAATTTGGCTGCCTGGTATCCTTTTACATGAATATTTATAGTAGAAAATGGGAGATTGTAGAGAGGCTCCAGGGTCAGACTACGGCCCTGTTGGAAATCCAGCAGGCCACAGGGAGCCATGGTATATTTCTGAGCAGGCGAGGGACATAGTAAGAAATTTCCCTTTTATTTATTCATTTATTTATCTATTTATTTTGTATTACTGGAAATTGGGGCCAGGGCCTTTGCACTGAGCTGAATCACCAACCCTTTGTTTTGTTTTGTTTTTCAAAAAAATTTTTAAATCTTGAGACAGGAGCTGGGGATTTAGCTCAGCGGTTAGAGTGCTTGTCTAGCAAGCATAAGGCCCTGAGTTCAATCCCTGGCACCAAAAAAAAGAAAAAAAAAAAATTCTCGAGACAGGGTCTTACTAAATCACTAAGTTGCCCGGGCTGGGCTCTAACTTGCAATCCTCCTGCCTCAGCTTCCGCAGAGTGCCAGGATTACAGGCATGTGCCCGCATGCTCAGGGAGATTTTCCTTTTAGGAAAATGAGTGTTGCAAGATTCTGGCAAGATCAGTTAGGAAGAGAAAATATTCGTACAGATTTCTACAGTTTACTAAGAAGAAATCCTGCAGTCTTCTGTTGGAGCAGTAGTGCTGGGAGTTAAAAAAGGGGCTGTATGCAGAAAGGTTGCAGAGCAAGGTTTCGCATGATTTGACCAGAAATTTGAATGTAGTAGAGCATGAAAACAATCAGAACTATTTTGAGGATTCAGACTTGTCAACTGGAGGAAGGATAGTGCTTTCGCAGAAACAGGAGGGAAGCAAAAGATAAAGCTCCTTCTCTCTCAGCTGGGAGTTCTAAAGGAGCCAACGACAGTGGGATCTACTTTCTTTCTTTCTTTTGTTTTTTTTCTTCCCCTTTTTCTGGTACTGGAGTTTGAACCCAGGGCCTTCACTCTGAGCTACATCTCCAGACCTTTTTTATTTTAAAACAGGGTCTCGCTAAATTACCCAGGTTGGGCATGAACTTGTGATCTTCCTGCTTCAACCTCCCAGACTGCTAGGATTATAGGCGTGTGCATAGGTGTGTACTACCATGCCTGGCTCTCCATATTTTTTTCCTCCTACAAAATGTAAATTTAAAATTTTATGGCCTCCTCCCACCCTTCACGTTTTTCTAGATTTCTAATCTTGCAAAGAATATTATGATAAATGCATATTTTTTCATTTATGAATACAGTATTTTAGTAAAATTCCTTCTGCATTACATATAACTTTCCATACAGCGTAAATGAGGAAACAGAAAACACACCAAACATACATGCATGTCCAGCAGTTACAGAGATGAGGGACACATTGGAAAAATCAACCAAAACTCCCCTTCTAAAAGCTGCTGCAGGCAACAGACACACAAAATTTGGGATATTTTTAGCTTGTAACTCATAATTTAAGGTTTCAGTAATAACGTTGTAAAAAAAAGGAAATGGGAAAAATACTTTGAAAACGGAGATTATGGGAAAGATAGCTTAAAAATTAAAAACACAGTTAAGATTTTAAAGTACTTTTAATATACTGAGCAGCCAGTTTAAACTCTGCAAAATCCCAAATCAGTGAATAGAGGACAAGTTTGAGTTGCTTCAAAAACTCAGAGAAAGTAATAAAGAGGGAAGAGGTAAATATGCAGAAGGTACGAGATACAGAAGATATGAAAAAAATTCCAGAGGAGGGGGAGAAAGAATTATCCCAGCCAACATTTATTGAACGCTTTGTAAGTACTGGGCTTTGGGCTAAGTAATTCTCTTAATTAATTTTTATACCACTCGCAGCAGCCCAGTGAGGGTAAGTACTATGATAATTCACAATTTATAGATTATGAAACTGGTGTGTAGAGAAATGAACTATTTTGCTAATTAAGGAGAGGTTAAGAGTCAAACTCATGGCTGTTTTCCAATAAAATAGACATATCCTTGTTTCTTAGCAAGTTTTTGGCATTCACTTAACTCAATTGTCCACAGAGAACGGGCTTTCCCACTCCTCTCTCAAATCAATCCACTCTTTGTCTCTACCTCACCCCCAGGCACCGATGAAGATGGCATCATCAAAGTCCTGGCCTACCGCAACACAGCCCAGCGCCAGGAAATCAGGACAGCCTACAAGAGCACCATCGGCAGGGTAGGCACAGCTCCTCCTGCTCTGTGTGTTGGGCGACAGGGAGGCACGCCGCTCCTTGAACAAGATGCCTGAAGGAGTCTTGCATTTTAAAAGATGAAACCTTTAACTTGTTTTTATTTTTGTTTTGGGTGCTGGGGATCGAACTCAGGGCCTTGCGCTTACCAGGCAAGCGCTCTACCACTTGAGCAAAATCCCCAACCCCACCTTTGATGAAAAGATTAACAGGAAATAATTTTGAATCAGTGAGGGAAAAAAGAGTCGACGGTACTAAAACAGGTTTTTTTTGACTGAGCAAAACCTCTTAGATGGTGTCACTGGTATCAGTGAAAACTAACTGCTTCTTACTTTTCTAAACACACGGTGATATAATGAAAAGTATTCGGTCATTTCTGTTCTTTCCTGAATATATAAAAATTAAAATACCCATTTAAAAATTAGTATTTTCTCTTTACATGTTTCTTACAGATACAGTTTCAATATTCTCATTTAATAGTGGTATAGCTTATGAGATTTTTTTTCTATTCACAAATTAAGCAATCCACCCAAAGGGAACTGATAGCCTACAGGCTCATAGTGCAAATAAAATGTTCAGGAATGCAGCTAATGACATTTCTAAGACACAAAACAGGTGAAATTCTCAGAAGGTTATCAGAAGGTCTAAAATTCTTAGATAGTTCTGATTTGCTAAGCAGATGGTCACAAAACTAGAACATTTGATAATTTTGCTGGCGATATCAATAGGACACCCATGTTTCTTGACTCAACTTGAACTCCCATTTTAGGCTATTTGGCTTTTCCAGTTTCACTAATGACACAAACATGATTCAAATCCCTGAAGTACTGGGGTTGGGGATTTAGCTCAGTGTTTAGAGTGCTTGCCCTGCTAGTGCAAGGCCCTGAGTTTGATCCCCAGCACCAAAAAAAAAAAAAAAAAAAAATCCCTGAAGTACTTATTGTAGTCAACAGCAAACTTATCTGGAATGTCGAATCCAACAAAATCTTGGCTAATATCCAACACCTCAAAGGTTCCTTTTCACCAGCAGGCTTGTGACCTTGATCATCTTTGGTTTATACCACTTGACTGAGGAAAGCCATGTTTGCACTGTTTCACCAGTGTCGATTATATCCTCAACAATCAAGACATTCTTTTCAGTTAAAGTTGAGAGCTCATCTCCACCCATTTATGTGCCCTGGTGACTGATCATTACAGTAGCTCTTGAGTCTGATAAAATCTACAGCCATGGGAGTGGATTTGTCACTATTTTTATTCAGTGCTTTAATGTAATCCAGCAGATCAGCAAAGAATTAATAGCCCTCCTTGAGAACCCTGAGAGTTATAGTGTGACGGCCTCCCATCTCCTTCATCCCATCTCGGGCAAGCCTTTCAGTCCTGTGCATATTTAGTCCAGGAGGAATAAATACCTTTTCCAAATCCTTGGCTGTGATTGGTTATACAAAATAAATGTAGGTCATAAGCTGGTTCATCATCCCTAATCACAACTCCAGGGTCGAGAGCCTCCATAATGAAGCTGGCTGTTATAGGGGCTGGTGGCAACAGGGAAGGAAGCAGGTGGAGGGACAGAGGAGCAGGCAGAGGCCATTTGTCTCCTTTAAAGATGTTCCTGGAAACAGTAGTTACCTGGGAGGAGTGTGAGGTGGGGGGATGAAGAGAAAATGGATACAGGGAACAATTGGATAGGAGGAATAACTTCCAGTGTTCTCTAACACATGAAGATAAGTACAGTTGGCAGCAATTAATTGACTGTTTCAAAAAATCTACTAAAGAAGATTTTGAATGTTCCCAACAGAAAGAAATGATTAATGTCCGAGGTGATAGATATAGCAGTTATCCTGATCCAATCATCATACACTGTATACATGTATTAAAATGTCACACTGTGCTCCATAAATATGTACTATATGTCAATTAAAAATAATTTTTTTGAGACAGATTCTTGCTATTTTGAGACAGAGTCTCCTGGCCTTGAACTCACTATGTAGCCCAAGCTGACCTCATATTCATGGAAATCCTCATACCTCTGCCTCCCAAGTGCTGAGAGTGCCAGAATATGGTGTGCCACCATACCAGGGAAAAAAAAGGAAAATATTTTTTAAAGAATTTTAAGACATGTAGTTAACTTCTTAAAAATTAAATGTATTACATTTACTACAATTATTTTTATAAGAATAGATATATATTCCAAAGTCAAATGGGATGAGAAGGTTGGCTTTGTTTTACGTTTTGTAATTTTCTTCAAGGTGTGACTTAATGGAAGATAGCCGGGTTCTCTTATTTGCATCTGCATTTAATTTGTTGCAATGTATGATTTCGTTTTGAGATCTATGGAGAAAATCTGGTCTTGTACAGAAATGCAGTTGAAAAAGTGGGAAGTGTTTTACTAGCTTTTTGACCTAGTTATAAATATGCACAGATATGGCGAGGAACTTCAGGAAAACTCCGCTGTGCACTCTTGAGAGGGTGACAGTGAAAAGGTGTTATATGATTTGTCCTACTGTTATTGTGAAGGTAGTTGGACCTTGCCTGTGGCCTGGAAGACCCCAGACATCCCTGGACCACACTTGCAGAGCGGCTCGTTTAAGCTACCATAGATGTTCAAGCAGGGCTGCTTTCTTTTATTGCAGGAGCTGATAGACGACTTGAAGTCAGAACTGAGTGGCAACTTTGAGCAGGTGATCATTGGGATGATGACACCCACCGTGCTGTATGACGTGCAGGAGCTGCGAAGGGCCATGAAGGTGCGTGGCCCTCCCCTCTGCCCTCAGAGCAGTCGGGCCAACACTGATGCACTGCCCCGCAGCCCTTCTGAGGGTGGAAAGGAAAGCTGTTCCTTTTAACGTATGGGAAAAAGTTTCCCCTCCTGATCTCATGATGACAACTTGGAGACTTTCTAGCAACTGTAACTTTAAAATTATTATCCAAAAAGTGCCAGAATCATTTGCTCCTTCCTTTGGCTCCAGGAGGAGTGATTACAGTTGTCCGCTTGTGTGGAACCAGGGCCTCATGCGTGTGGCTAAGCACATGCTCTACTGTGAGCTATGCCCCCAGCAGGGGTGATTGTAGTTGTGCTTTTTGTGGGGTTCTAGAAACTTTCTTGTTGTGTTAGTTACTTCTGAGGCCAAGAACTTTATGACTGAGCCCTTGGGGCCTCCAGATCTGCTGTCAGTGTAGAACCTGCAGAAGAGTTCCCTACATGCAGGGCCCCTCTGCATGACCAGTCAATTCTCCGGGCCCTAACTGGGGTTAGCTGATGTTCAATTACTTGGGAATGAAATGTAAATGCAGTTACCCTCCTCAGCCATGTTAATAATGACTCAGCCCTGTGGAATTCTCTGGGCGAGGCTTTGAGAGAGCAGAGGCAAAAGGTCTTTGCCTTTGTTTGAAGAGAACAGAGGAGGTCAAGGAAAGATTGAGCCCCCAAAGCACAGAAACTGTACTGAACCTGGCACAGTAACCTACCAGGTCAAAGAGTCTCTAAATGTTTGTTATTACTAATAATGTTTATGGTAAACGCTGGACTTGGGGGAAGACAATTAAAAGTTAACAACTCCTGTTGCTAGGACCCAGTGGGTTGTCTTCATCCTCTGCAGGTTTGTGGCTGTATTCCTTCTGTATCTGGGATTCAATTTTTCAACTTTTTTTTTTTAAACTAATACATGAAAACCCAAAACTGTATACCAGCTTGGTACACTGGTTCACACGCCCTCTCCTCTGGTTTCCTGTGCAGGGAGCTGGCACGGATGAGGGCTGCCTGATTGAGATCCTGGCCTCCCGGAACCCTGAGGAGATGTGGCGCATCAACCAGACCTACCAGCAGCGTATGTAACACACTCAGGGGCCCCAGCTGAGGTTTCATGGTGATTTGAGAATGAGATTTAGCAGTGGATGGGTGTCCACTGATTAGACTCTCCTCCCAGACACACTGACCGTGGGGACCCTTAGAGCCAAGCTGTCCGGGAGGCGGAGCCCTGTCTGGGCAGATGTCTCTGTTGGCTTCTGTAGACTTCTTAGAGGAAGACACTCTTAGGGGAAGCTTAGGCTGCCCAGTGCAGTATTTTATTACCCTTCGAGTGGGAAAGCTGTTCCTTATAACCAAACAAAGAACCAAAGGTGATTGTTCAATGTGCTGGCATCAGCCAGTGATTCTCAGCATTTTAAGGGAGGGCCTGGAGGGGCTGTTGGACCAGTTTCTGGCCTCCAGAATGGCCCGTGTATCCTGCAGCCTTCTCAAAACGATGGACATTAATTCCCTCTTAAAAGCCTCCAGAGGATGATATGTACAAAGAAGCCTTTTAAAAAAAATACTTGCCTTTTTGCCCTAAGAATGGAACAGAAGGGCTAGGGATTTAGTTCAGTGGTTAAAGTGCTTGCCTAGCAAGCACAAGGCCCTGAGTTTGATCCCCGGCACTACAAAAAAAAAAAAAAAAAAAAAAAAAAAAAAAAAAAAAAAAAAAAAAAAAAAAAAAAGAATAGAACAACAATGCACAAAGGTTTAAATCCCACAGTTTATTTGGCATTGTTTATATTAGTTAAAAATGTCCGATGGTATTAGGTTGGCTAAACACTATATGGTGTAGTCACACAATGAATTACTATGTAGTCATTAAAACTTACATTGCAAAAATTGTTCTATTAAATGATATGATATATAGGCAAGTGAAAAGAACAAGTCAAAAATAATACGCTAGGATCCTATTTTTAGAAAAAAAGAAATAACAATAGGGAAAAATAAAGAAAGATATTCACCAAATAGTTATCAGGGATTTCAGTTATCAGTATTTGTGGGTATAATTATAGCAGAGTTTTCTCCCTTCGTTTTATTTATTTTTCCCCTAAGTTTTCTGTAGTCAACATGTACTTTTGTAGAAAGGAAACAACACAGTATGAGATGTTGGTCAGTGTCCAGGATGGCAGACTCCAGCCCTTGGGGGTTTGGACTCAGCACCTGACCCCACTCCCGCGCCATGCAGGTTTCTCCCAGAGGTCCACATAGGCTGGAGCTCCTCATGGGGGACCTCCTGCACTGGTTGTCTTCCTTCTTTGACGCTGTGGTGGCCACTCAACCACTTGCAGAGCAGAGTCCTGGGCAGTGGGAACCAGAGGGAAGGCCTGGGCCCTGGTTTCTCCACCTCACATTTTAAGTCTCTCATGGTGACCTGCTGCAGCTAGTTATAGAGGGACAGAAAACACTGAAGAGTGACACAGAGGCAGGCAGGACTCTGTATTCTGATGTATCTAATTCCACTTTCTTGCTAGAATATGGACGGAGCCTTGAAGATGACATTTGCTCTGACACGTCATTCATGTTCCAGAGAGTGCTGGTGTCCTTGTCGGCTGTGAGTCACTGCCTCTGTCTCTGCTTCGGATGGGGGATGAGTTCTATCAACAAGCCCGCTCTCCATTCCCTTTACCAGCTTCTCGCATCCTTTCAGCCCCCCAAATATGGATATCCCTTATGTATTGACCTTGGACTTCTCTTCTCTGTTCTTTTACCTTGTTTCCTCTTCAGAGCCCCTAGCAGCCAGGTATGCCCATTTGTTCGGTACTCACAAGTCCCTAATACATGCCAAGTCCCCCACTTCCAATGTGCATTGGGAGTTCTGAAGATGATTCACAGGGTTCCTGTGCTTTAAGAGTTTGTATTGTCATAAGGGAACATATCAGATATACAAGTTGCTAGGAAGCATGAAAAGATTAAGTGCCAAAGGAAAGTACATAGCAAAAGGAAGAGTCAAGGAGAGATTTTGGTTGCAAAATCGAAGAAAAAGCTTCATGGTAGAGATGTTGGTTCAGAGAAGACTTGGAACATTGTAGGATTCCAAGAAGCAGAGATGTGGGTGGGCACATTCCAGGCAGGAAGAACAGCAATAACAAGGCAAGGAGGCAGGAAACACAGGGTGTGTTTGGGGAACACTTGGCTGAACAAGCAGAATGGTAATTTTGAAGCAAGCTGGAAGAATGGACTGGGATTCTATATTGCAAGGAGTTTACACTTTAATTGGAGAGCAGTAGGGAGCCACCAAAGGTTTGGGAGCAGCAGGTGATGGTGATGGTGAAGGTGATGGGAATTACAGGGTTGGAACTGTAATTTTCAGAAGAGGAATTCAATAGTGGTATGTGTAAGAACAGTGCCAAAGAACTGGGGGCTGGGAGACCAGGTAGGATGCTACATCAGGCTTCCAGATGAGAACTAAAGCAGGACTTGGTGAGGGAGGAAAGAAGACTACCAGAAAAGAGATGATGTTCAAGACACTCCACGTGACCCCCAGCTTTATCCCTGACCTCCCTCCTGGGCGTGAGACTTGTGTTTCTCAGTGCTTTTTAGATGTTTCCCCGTGGATAATCTGCCCTCACCTTAAACTGCTCCTAAACTAAACCTGAACGCCTTTTCCCTCCAAGCCAGCTCTTCTTCCTGCCCTGCCTGTGTCTCATTATTGCTGTTCTACCCACATCCAGAGCAGAACCTGGAGATCATCTCCAACTTTTACCTTACCCTCCGCTCTGATATTCACTTAAATAATCCCTGTATGTTTTTCTTATCTCCTTCTTATTTTTCCTTTCCTCCCATATTACTACCCTGATGAGCCAAGTCTAGACCACCGAATATTGAGGTAGCACAGCAATAGAAATAACGAACCAGAGGAAAGTAGTCTGTCTTGTCACTCCTCGGTATTCCTCTGAGGCCTCGCCTCTGCCTTCCCTGATGGGAGTTGTTGTTGGGGCAGGGAGTGGATTTCATGGGTTCCGCAAGACCCCCTGCAGGGCCCATATTCTCCTGACACTCCTGTGCTCCGCCCCTTTGAGGCACAAGCTGATCAGTGTAGGTTGGTCAGTTAGGAAAGCATGAGGCTGCTGGGAAGATGCAGTGTTGGGGGAGGGGCAGTGGAGGAAGCAGAGACTCTCGCTCCCCTCCCGGTGGCAGAGACACCGCCACAGGACCCTGGCGGGGCTCATCTCTGCTGGCAGTGTCCTGCAGACACAGTCAGAGCCTGGTAACAGTGTTAGCATATTCAGAGGACTACTGTCCTGCTTCCTTCAGGCCGCAGGTTGCACCCTCGTGGCTGTTAGGTTTACGCAGAGGGCGGGGGAAGGGAAAAGGCTGACGACGCTCGCCGTGGGAGAAAGCTTTATTAAGGTGTTACAGCTCCCCGCCTCACTCGAGTGAGAGTGGCTTTTTATCCCTTAGCCGCCCCCCCCTTCGTGACCTTGGAGGCTTGAAAGTGTGCATTTAGGATTGGTCCTTTCTGCACGGGATGATTGGGTGGTGGGTAACGCCCCTGTGGAAATTGGCACGACGGACCTAATTGGGGACTCTAGTCAGGGGGAGGGGCCGTTGTTTCGGTGGGAGATTCTGGCATAGAGACGGGGAAGGGGCTTTGTGAGAAACCAGCGACGATGGCCATTTTGGCATCTGGGGAGGGTCATCCTAACAGTGGCGTTTTATCTCATCACCATGAACTCGGGTTCCCGGGCCTTCTGTCTTGACAGTGCCCCTGAATCTTCCCGGACACTCTTTTACACTCCTGGTTTGTTTTTCTTGTCCTCAGGGTGGCAGGGATCAAGGGAATTACCTGGATGATAGTCTCGTGAAACAGGACGCCCAGGTTGGTAGAACTGCAGCTCCGTCTTCTAGTTTTCTTCTCCGTGCTAGTTGGCGGGCAACCTTCCTTTTCTACTTCAGAGCCTATTAGCCAGGCTGGGGTGTTATAAAGAAAAAAGTTCCACCTTCAATAGCAGGTCTTGCAAGGCCTTGCAAGGTACCTCCCCAAGTCTTGCAGAGGTACTTGGGGGCAGCACTAACTATCATTGTATCTATACTTCTGAGTCCCAAACTTCCTGGTATCGGGATCATCGTGTGGTGAGCTCAGGGAACCCCTGATTGTTTTCTGAAGCAGGGTGCTGCCTTTGCTCTGTTTGTGAATTTTTACTTCCCCAAAGAGAATATTCAGTCAGACCTGTGTAAAATAGCTCGGCACAGCGTATACCCCGTGGGGTAAAATTACTACCAATCCCCAAGAGGTGGTTGCTTCCTTGGCACCCAGCCAGTGATATTTTTCCTGCACCAATCCCTGTAGCGAGATAACACTAATAATAATAGCTCATAGGCCAGGAGTGGTGGTGCATGCCTGTAATCCCATCTTGGGAGGCTGAGGCAGGCAGATCACAAGTTTAAGACGAGCCTGGCAACTTGGCAAGACCCTGTCTCAAAATAAAAAATAAAAAGTGCTGGGGATGTAGCTCAGTGGCAGAGCACCTCTGAATTTGATCTCCAGTACTACGATAAAATATAATACAATAATAGCAAAGTAATAGCTCATTGAAGTGGGTACCAAATACTGTCGTAAGGTTTTATATTCAGTACATCATTGAATTCTTGCAGTAACCCCCGGGAATTAAGTATTACTGTCTGCATACTAAAGACAAGGGAATTGAGGCTCAGAGAAAAGCTCCCCATCAAGTTCAGAGAGGCAGTAATGGAAGAACTGAGGTTTGCGCTTGCATTCTTAACCAATGTTCAACCATGGTGAAGGACTGGTACCACTCAGTGGGTGGCTCATCAACCACTCTTAATAAAATAATCTGTTGATTTCATTAGAAGGAAGGGGGTATGTATGTATGTGGCTTGGGCATATGGATTTTAAGAGAAGCAGCCCAAAAACATGCATTCCTGTCAAACCAGTGAAAGCTGTGTGACTGTTTATATTCCAACCTCAGAAATTACAGTATCTCTTCTGCCATAATTTTTTTTTTTTTTTTGAGGCAAGGTCTTGCTATGTCTTCAGGCTGGTCTCAAACTTGTGGGCTCAAATGATCTCCCTACTGTAGCCTCCCAAGTAGCTGGAACTCCAGGTGTGCCACTGCTCCCGGGCATGCCTTATTAATTGAAGCAGTGTATTAGGTGTTTTCAATAAACAGAACCGATAAGATGGAGAGATGATAGATAGATAGATAGATACATAGGATAGATGCCCCTTGATTTACAGTAGGACTATGTGCCAATAAAGCCCTTGCAAGTTGAAAATTTTGTAAGTTAAAAATGCATTTATTACACCAAACCTGCTAAACATCCTAGTTTAGCAACACAGTACACTGTAATGTCTAAGTTATTTTGTCATGATTTGGGGACTGACCGGGAGTAGTGGCTTCCTGCTACTCCCTGGCATTACAATAGAGAATCACACTGCATGTAGATAGCTTGGGAGATCAAACTTCAAAATTTGAGGTATGGTTCCTACCATGTATCATTTTCTCACCATCATAAAGCTGAAAAAATCATAAGGCAACCCAATATAAATCAGGAACCCGCTGTTGTGTGTGCATGTGTGTATTTTCTTTTCTTACCAACAAAATAAAACTAAGCCAGTCAGCTCTTTGAAGTTCTGGAAATATTTGCATATGGCACATCCTCTTTGACGTTTTAAACTTGTGCTTTGTCTGGCTTCAGGACCTGTATGAGGCTGGAGAGAAGAGATGGGGAACAGATGAGATGAAATTTCTAAGTATCCTCTGTTCCCGGAATCGAAATCATCTGTTGCATGGTAGGCACTTACCTCACTTCCCAAAGAAACTATGTCAAAGGTAGTGAAAACTGTGTTGCCCATAATTAATTTCCCTTTTTTCTTGGTATAGAAAACTGACTGTACTGATCTGCCTTAGAGTCTTACCTGGGAGTCTGTTTTAGTTACTTTTCTCTCGTTGTTGGGACAGAATACTCGACACCCAAAGTTAGGGGAAGAAAGGTTTATTAGCTCACAGTCTGCAGAGGTTTCAGTCTATAGTCCGCTGGGTCCGAGGCAGGGTGGCATGGCAGAGGCAGAGCGGACCGGCAGCCCACCGGCAGCAAAGTAGAGTCAGGAAAATGCAAGGAATGTATGCAAATAAGCAATGCAAACAAGCAGCTAGTTAGCTTCTTCGTGTATCTTATCTAGGCTACCTGCCCTTAGGGTGGGTAGCACTCCCACCCTTAATTTTAGTTTCACATCCTTGATCCCAGCAGAACCATGCCGAACCAATCAGTGGATCAATTGAGCAACCGCACACTCTAGATCCAGCTATCTCTTACCACATGAGGCTTTGGGGGGACATCTAGACACAAACCATAACAGAGTCTATGAGGCCAATGATGTTAATAAGGGATAATGTCCGAAAAATTATTTACGAGTAACTACAATGTATTCATAAAAATTTGGCAGGAAATCTACCCTCATAGTTGGTCCTTTTTCCAAAGCAATCCTAATCCTTCCACTTTCATCCAATTACAATTTTAAAAAAGTCTTCAGTGCATCAGGAGACAATAAAATGGAAATATTAGTTGATGTTTATTCCTATTTAGCATCCATACTGTGAATCTAATAGAATTGATTTCTGTAGAGGTTATGTTGCATTAGACGAATAGTGGAAAATTTCAAATTTTACTTCCTGTGTATGGTATTTCCAATCTGTTTCTGATGATTCTAAACTTTGCAATGTCCTTTTAACTTCTTTGGGGGAAAAAATACTATGATTGTAGAATATTTATTTCAGACTTATATTCTTCTCCTACACAGCAATAAAGATTTTATAGGATATTTCAACTTTTATACAAGCTGTTTAGGTCTTTACATACATCACAATTTTATAAACCCACCATACCCTTGTCACACACACAGATTTACAAAGTTTATGGGAAATTTGAGATGAGTTTGCCAAGTTGAAAACATAAAGTAATTGAAAAGTACAACAAATTTTACAGTTATAATTATTTCAGCTATTCCACAAGGACAGAAAAAATTGATTCCTCCTATTAATAAATATCATGGGCAACCATCAGACACACCAACTTGTAGTCAGCACTTCATTGCTTTACTTTCCCTTGCCTGATTCCAAATAACACAAATCCCCCTCTAGTGGTGTATTCTCAGAACTGCAGTCTCAGAAGTTGATCTAGTACATTTGTAACAATTTTCTCTTCCCAGACACAAGTCAGTAATTAGGCAGTTCAGCCTCCTTTCACTGGGACCCACTAGATGGACTTGTGAAGAGAGTTCATAACTGCTGAACTACAGCATGACTTCTCTGCAAGGCCCATCAGATGAGCTCTCCAGAGGTCACTGACTGCGTGCGGTCTCCCTGACACCGACCCTTCTCAGCTCAAAGCAGCTAGATGGGAACGTCACCCATTCTCCACTAACTGCAGTGAGGGATACCTGTTCAGGAGGGGGAATATTATAGACAGCCAAGTAAGGTAGAAATATTATAGCAGTCAGACTGGGCAGGGCCCTCAATGGAGTCAATACACAAGAGGGGAATACACTACAACTATGGCTGGAGGCGCATCCATTGAAGGTCAGGACTCAAGATTAGGCCAAGGGATAAACAATGAACTGAAGATCACACTCATCTGATCTACTGAAGTCTAGGTCACCCAGGTGGGCAGCCAAGACCTCCAGATCCACCCCATCCTGGAATGGCTTTATTCTTTCCATGTCCATTTGCTTCGTGACCTTCTTCCCCATTGGATCAATATTACCTAAGCAACTACACTTGTAATATTATTGGTTCATCATAATTTTGACACACATTGTACCTACCTCGTGATTTTGCTCTATAAAACTTCCCCTGAAAAGTGGGTTCATTGGCAACCCACTCGGATCCCCTCCTGTCTCTCAGGAGCTCTCTTTTTCTCGCTCAATTAATTTTCTACTCTTAAAAAAAAAATTAGGCAGTTATAGGGGGTTGGGGATTTAGCTCAGTGCTTAGAGTGCTTGCCTAGCAAGCGCAAGACCCTGAGTTCAATCCCCGGCACCCCTCCCCCAAAAAACAATTAGGCAGTTATAAAATATCTGCTTGTAAGACACTGAGAGAAAATGTTTTAAACACTATTTGGATAAAGAGAACTTCATAATATTCTTACAGCCAACAATAATGGCGAAGGTTCTCAATTACTGTTTTGTTAATAGTTTCTAACTTTTAGATGTAGTATTAAGCATATCATAAACATTTTTTCTTGCAGTATCCCAACAGAATAGTCATTGTTTCCCCCAATTGGCAGTGGAGAAAACGGAGGCTTAGAGAGTGTGTTGATTTGATTCTTTGATTCCAAGCAGTATACAATAACTCCAACCCAGATAAGAAAAGAGGAAATAATATGGAATTGGAAAAGAGAGAAAATGGAAAACACTGATGGCTCATAAAATTGAAAGGAAAGTTGAATAACTTCAGGAAGAACAGAAATCAGGGCAATTTTGGCCTCTCCCTAGAAGCAAGACATGGCTCTTATTTCTAAGGCAGGGTTTGCTGACTGATATCTGGTTTCCATTTAAAATGCTGGTTTCTGGTTAGGTATATAGCATGGTGGTAGAGTATTTGCTTACCTGGGTGAGGCCCTGGGTTCTGTCCCTACCACAGAAAAGTCTGATTTTTTGTACCCCTACTTCAGCCTGAAGTAGAGTCTGGGAGTGATACGCAGACACAGTTTTCCCAGGTGATTCTTACATTCTTTGAAGGTAAAGGTGACCCGGAGGTTTGAGCTATCCCCAGGATCTGCTCAATTTAGAATTCCCAGGAAGACAAGCCTGACTGGGTGAACTGCTCACTTGTTTGGTAGAGGTTCTAATGTATACTGTTGGATATGGGTGTCCCTTGACTGACAACCTATGAAAATCACCCTGATTGAGGCAAGACAGCATGCCAGAGAAGGAGATGGTAAGGAGATAAACAAAACAGATATATCGTCTAAGAAGGCTCCAGAAGATTACAGCAAGACAGGAGAACATATCCCGTCACATTAAAAAATACGTAGCAGGGTTAAAGTGTCTGCCTGGCAAGCACAAGGGCCCAAGTTCAATCCCTAGCACAAAAAAACAAAACAAAACAAAAAAATACTTAGCAGAAAAGCAAAACAAATTTAATTATGTTAAAGTCTATTAAAAGATACAGCCGGCTGTTATCAAATGTGACTCAGTTTTGAAGAGGCTGAATTGCTTCAGTTTTGATGAGCCAAAAGGAAGCTGAACATACAGGCGATTGCTGAGGCCAAAATTGCAAAAAGACATCTTGTGCTTTTAAGGGAACAATGAGAAAAAGAAAGCAAGTACCTCCAGAGGATGTCTCCATTTTATTTGTGAGGAAGCAGTGTCCCAGATGAGGGAAGGGACTTACATGGTGTCCTCCACGAATCACAGTGCTCCTACCTCCTGGCCTCGGGCCCATTCTGCTGGGCCATAGTGCCCTTCCATATCTCAGCCACATTGTTAGTTACCGCGCTCTTGAAATATGCCAGAGAACAGTGTAAAGTAGTAAAAAAGATGTTCATCCTGTCCATAGATTTTAGTTTCTGCTGTTCTTTTGTGTTATTGATAATGCCATTTTGTTATTTTTTGTAGTGTTTGATGAATACAAAAGGATATCCCAGAAGGATATTGAACAGAGTATCAAATCTGAAACATCTGGTAGTTTTGAAGATGCTCTACTAGCTATAGGTAAGCTAGTAGGAAATGGGGAACAGAGAGATAAATGTCTGTTAACTTTCCTCTTTATCATCGGTGTGTTATCAATAGGTATGGAATTCTGATTTTCAGAGACCAGAGTTGTTTAAATCACTTATGATATATTCCAGGTTTTTTGTTGGTGGTGGTTTTTCAGATGAGGTCTCACTATGTTCCCTAGGCTGGTCTCAAAATTCTGGGCTCAAGTGATCCTCCTGCCTCAGCCTTCCAAGTAGCTGGGGGCTACAGGCACATGCCCCAATACCTGACTAATGTTCCAGAGTTTTAAACAAGAAATATTATTTACAACCTGATTGCTATCGTGCCTTATATTTTTAATATTGTCTATGCTTTTCTTTATATGAGAAAGATAATACTATACTAGCTGCATCTTGAAAGTCTCATGGTTAGAATTAGTAACTGTCTCTCATGAGAGACATAGTAATCATTGTGAAATTATATGTCTCCCCTTGCTTTGATGACCTTTATAAGTGACTTCCGTAGGAACATGGTAAATTTAGGATACTTTCCATCTGAGAAAATGCCTATAATATAGCTTATGCTCATGAAATATTCTCTGCAAAGCAATCGGGAGATATTCTTGAGAGCTTGTTTGGAGGTTCTAGCAGGCGAGCATAGCTGCTGGTGTACCCTTGATCAAGGAAAGGGTCCTCCTGTGTCGAGGTGGTCATCCCTTTCCACCGAGCTTCAGGAGGGACACACGGAAGGGGACACCCACCTAGCCAGCCAGATCAGCCGAATCAACCCTGGCGATCAGTAGGGTGACAGAGGCCACAGCCAGATCACCCTCATGTCCTCGAGAGATATTCTTGATACTTTGTTTTTTCCCTGATATTTTGTAGAAACAGAGGAAATAACTGTTACTTTTCTCATAGGTCTTTCCTATAATCTTTTATTTCTTTTTTTTTCCTTGACAGTAAAGTGCATGAGGAACAAACCTGCATATTTTGCTGAAAGGCTTTATAAATCTATGAAGGTAAATGGCTTCATTGTTTAGAAACTGAATGTCTTTGGTTGATCTGTGTCAACCTTCTCAGTTTGCTAACATCCCCCACCCAAATTTTGGCTGAAATATCCAATTTACTTTTCTGAGTGCTGCTGCTAATAATAATACTAATTTTTATTTTTGGTCACACTGGGGATTGAACCCGGGGGCTTCACACTGAGCTACATCCCGGCCTGTTTTCAAGTTTTTCATTTTGAAAATGGGGTCTGACTAACTTGCTAGATTGCCTAGTTTGGGCTAGAACTTGTGATCCTTTTGCCTCACTGAGTGTTATTTATTGAGTATATATGATGTGTGGGTCATGGTTCTTAATGTTTTATATGTATGGGTTAATTTTATCCTTAAAATAGTTCTATGAGGCAGATACTATCATTGAGGAGGAAAGATGTGAATCCCCATTTTACAGATGCAGAAACTGAGGCATAGAGAGGATATATAATTTGCCCAAGGTCCTCAGTGAGGAAATAGTGGAGCAAGGGTGCAAACACTGGCCATCTGGCTCTGGAGCCCATCCTCCTACCTGGATTCTATTCTGCAATCACCCATGCAGGGGAACCATGACAGGTGCAGAAAAGATCAAAACGTAGACCTTGTTCTCAAAGAACGGTCTAGCCTTCTAGGGAAACCATGCGTGTGCAAACACCAATAATGAGAAATAAGATAAGACAGTACTTGAGGATCCAAATATTGCAGGAACACAGAGGAAAAGGTTTATTTTTTCAATATTTGTTTTCTTTTTTGGGTGAGAGTGGGATCCAAAAGTAATACATAAAAAAAAATTGAAGGCTTGAGGTTTAGCCCACTGGTAGAGTGCATATTATGAGGCCCTTTGTTCAGTTCCCAGCACCAAAAACAAAGCAAAAACAGAAAGCTGGTATATTTGAGCAGGAGCTTCAGGGAAGCTTTATGTGAAAGTGGGTGAGGCAGACAAGCTGAACAGTCCAGGCTCATCTCTAGAAGGCAAAGCAGTGTCCTCTGGTCAGAACATAGAGGGTTGGAAAAGTCAGCCATGGAGAGCCTTGACTCCCTTGGTAAAGAGCAAGGATATTCCTCATTCCTCCAAGGTTGTGGAGCAAAAGACACCAGCAGGAGAGTCTTCTGCACCTTGCCCTACTAAACAGGGCAAAAGCCCTCTAAGAACAGCCAGACTGTCTTATACAGGGATCTTGTTTTCTCTCTCAGGGCTTGGGCACCGATGACAACACCCTCATCAGAGTGATGGTTTCCCGAGCAGAGATTGACATGCTGGACATCCGGGAAAACTTCAAGAGGCTTTACGGAAAGTCTCTGTACTCCTTCATCAAGGTGGGTTGCAGCAGCCTTGCCTCCACCCAGGGAAAGCACCAGTGAAAACGGTCCCCTCCTTCCAGCATTTATCATCCCTAGAGAGATGGTCCTCTACTTCAGGTATTTTCAGTCTCTCCCCTTCCACACAGATCTTTAAATCTGTGGCAGATCATAAGCTGGAAGTGTGTGCCTTCCCAAATACAATAGTTATTTCATTTTGACTGCAGGCAGAGAAATACCACATTCTAATGAGTATTTTTAAAAGCTTTAAAAATACTCCTCCCATGTCTACCTAATAATGATGAAAGACGCAACTGATTTCAAAATCCTGTGCAGTGCCAGCTGACATCTGCTAGGAATATGGGAAAACATTTTAGTTTTTCTGAATTGCTGTTCTTTACCTGGTACCAGACATCTAGGAGTCCTAAAGTGGCATGGGAGAGATGAGAGATGATTCATATTCTCAAAACCCCTCATTAGTGGGATTTTGCTTCTTAGGGAAGCCAAGACAGTCCTGTAAATGTGAAATTGAGACTAATTTCCTTGGAAGCTTGAGATGCTTGCATAATAAACTTCACATCAGGTTTTGATTTGTAAATTAAATATTCTAAAAAAAATACATTGCCTATTCAATAACAATCATCAAAAGAAACAAAATAGAGGCATAAAATAGGCAAATAGAAAAATTTCAAAAGGTAAAAATGAAAATTATAATAATAAAAATAAACTCTCAGGTTAGATAAAAACATAAAATCCCACTTCATGTTATTTATAAAGAATAACTAAATCCGCCTGGGTGTGGTGGTGCACGCCTATAATTCCAGCACTACAGAACCAGAGGCAGGAGGATTTCCATGAGTTCAAGGCCAGCCTGAACTATTTAAGTGAGACCCTGTCTCAAACCATCCCTCTCTAAAAAGGAATAACTAAAATACAATGACATGTGAAAAGCTTAAAGAAAAAGACCAGAGAACAAACATTTGACAAATCAAAACAAAATAAAAAGCTAGGGATCATGCTATAAGAGAAAATTTTAAGGAGAAAAAAACATTGCAGAAAGCAATCACTTTATATTAATAAAGGCAACACATTACAATAAAGATTAAATTGTCACAAAACTTGAGATGTCAAATAATATTCCATCCAAATATAAATAAGAAATTTGAGGCTCCAAAAAAAGAAAGACACTGACAAAATACTATCCTGATAAGAAACTTTAACACATTTTATTCTTTGGCATATCAATGAGTCAAAGTACAAATAAGGATATATTTAGATTGATTTGAACAGACACTATTAAGTTTTAAACTCTATAAACAGAGATTATCCCTTTTTTAGTGCCTATGAAGGACTAGCCAAAACTAATTTACTGGGCTGGGGGAATAGCTCAGCATATGCACAAGGTCCTGGGTTCAATCCCTAGTACCAAAAAGAAGAAAAGACTTATTATTGGACTATAAAAAATTTCCATGTAGAAATTATAGAACATTTCTGGAAGACTAGCCATAATCCATATTGAAATTCATGATCTTGAATTCAGTAAGTCTCATTTTATGAAAATTTATTCCGAATAAATCGTGAAGAAAATGCTAAGAAACTTAACTACAGTGTACTTATTGAACCAGTGTTTACCATAGTGAAAAACTGGGAACAACATAAACATTCAATAATGGAAAGAGTGAGTATGTGATCAAATAAATTATTTTTACCTATATACAATGGAATATTCTGTATCATTAATGTTATGGAAGAATATTGAATAAAATAAGGAAATACTGAAGCTATCTTATTAAATAAATGGTAGGATACAGGAGCTGGGAATGTAACTTAGTAGTAGAGTACTTGTCTAACATGTGCAAGGCCCTGGGTGAGGGAGATTTGCGAGCATGGAAACCGCAGGATACAAAAGAAAACTACGGTTTCATCACAGAGGTATCTAGATACATAGGAAAAAAAACCGGAAGACTATGCCTACACCAAAAATTTAACAATAGCAATCTGTAGATGGTAGAACTATGGGTGATTCTTATGTTGTTCTTTCATGTCGTTATTTTCTACATTGAACAAGTGTGTTATTTTTGTAATAAAAAAAAACAAATAAATATTTTGAAATATTCAGCCAATCTTGAAAAAGTTAAATTAGGTGACTTTGAACTGTGTACTTGACTGCAACTTTGCTTCCCTTGCCCGCAGGGTGACACATCTGGAGACTACAGGAAGGTACTGCTCATTCTCTGTGGCGGAGACGATTAAAATAAAATCCCCAAAGGATAGAGCATCCTCAACAATGATTTTTTTTTTAAACTTCATTTTTCTACACTGCTATTAGCATTATCTCAGAATGCTTATTTCCAATTAAAACGCCTACAGTTGCCTTGTAGGATTAGACTGTATTATTATCATCTATAATTAGTCATTCTGATGCCGTAAAGCTGTACTTGCATTTCAAAACTTATGAGACCTAAATGGAGATTTATAATTAGAAACTAAAATGTACTTCTTGTTTTTAACAGATTATTTCCCCATTTGTGTCACAGAAATCGAATATATTATTTTGTAATTTCTTTTCAGTACAATAAATTTTTTAATGGAAGATTAGAAGATGTTATAAAAATTTTTCTTCCCTAATCCTACTTTTAGGATTTTAATTTTTTTTATTTGAAGTTGTGAATGTCTAGTTAGTAGGAATAGCCATCCAGTCTTCTATGACATTGTTGTAGATGGAAAGCATCCACAAATCTCTTGTTTTGTTCGTGTCTATAGTGTTAGCTGATCTTTACTAAGTTTGGTGTGGAAGACTGCCTTTATCTCATCATATATCTAGATCACTTTCTTCTGGTTGAAGTGTACCAAAATCAACTCATCCTAAACAGACTAAATTTTAAGTTTGGTTAAACAGATATGTGTCTGGTTATCAAACATAAAATGCTGACCATTCCAGAATATTATGGTTAATGTCTTAAACTAGCTTAAAAGTGAATGGGAAAAAAATAAACTTCAATGAGATAATTCTGGTAATAGTATAATGCTCTGAATTTTGCTTGACTTAAAAATATTTTATACTACAGATTTTTAAAAATCTTTTTGGTTTTCTCGATTTGTAGTAATTTACATATACACTGTGCTTTTTCAATCCTATAATCATTCTGAAAATGTTCTTGGATTTAATTAAAAAGTTCAGTTTGTATACAATGTGGAAAAATAATTTTAATAAAATATGATGGCTTTAAAGTGAGGTACGTTCTTTTTCTGGTTGATTTTTTTTCCACTTCTGAGATTTTTCATCCCATATGTGTTTGACAGAAGCTATTTTTGAAAGAATTGTGAAACGCAATTTCTATTTGGAATTACAACATAAAAAAAAACATGTAGTCATGTGCCCCTGCTGCTATTAAACTAATGTTGAAAATATGCTAAACACTACTCAATGATATTAAATAATAACTTATTCTCTGGTAACAAGTGATACTTTCTGTTCTACTAAGTAGAACATTTATATTAAATGTGATATATTGGGGCTGGGGGCGGGTACCCAAGTGCTGTTCAATCACCAACCAAAAGAGAAAGAGAGAAAGGGAGAAAGGATGGAGGGAGGCAGGAGAGAGACACAACACAAAAAAAATTATAAAGAACATTTATGTTTTTATTATAATTAGAATACTTGCCTTCTTTGTTCATTCTATAATATCAGTTACATTTTGACAAAATAGTGATTTGCTCTTCAGTTTTTCAATTTAGTGCTTTTTGACAATTTTAAGTGCTCGAGTTATTGATGAAATCTACTTACACAAATAGTCCTTCCAGTTGACTATAGGAAATAATATTACCACTTCAGTACCTACTCAGAAGACCATGGAATTCCCAAATCAACTCTATTTGCCTTTGGAAGCATTGTAAGATTTGTGTGTGTGTGTGTGTGTGTATGTGTGTGTGTGTGTAAATTTCACCTTTGAATGATATGTGGCTTAGCTGAAATTTTAAAATAGATGGCAGTTATTAAAGCTTCCAGGCGATTTCTAGAAGAAAGGATAAAGCCACCAGGGAGGAATGTTTGTTTGTTATATTAAAATAAGCATGAGTTTGATGTGCAATTATGAAGCAACATTTTCTCTCCTGCTCTCAATTTACATGTATTCAGTGGGCCTAATTCTTCTCCTGTTCTTAGATGTAAATTCAGATATGCTTAGGTTTTTAAAAGTGCTTCTGTGCAGCCTCTTAAGGTTGTGAAATAATATCATTTCAGTAATCAAAATATCTGTTCAGAATTTCAAACTTGATTTACAATTGAGGCATCTTCTCTTATTCGGCTTTGGCCTACTGCCGGTGGGAGGCTGGCTTTTGGGGAAGAGCAAACATGGCCTTCTCTTTCTCCACTGAAGCTTTCTTCCACACTGCCCCTTGCCCCTCAACCTACGTTGCTTAGTTTGTAGCAGCAGGAAGATTAAAGGGGTGCGGGGGACTTTGCTGAGGAGGGAATGGTTAAACAACAAGAAGTTTAGTGTAGTGAGCCATGTGTGTCTGGCCCTTGTCATTCCCCTTTCCTCTAGAAAACTGCCCAGCCCTAAGACAGTTCTTTGCCCAAACTGCTTTTCTTGCACTGATATTCTAAATAAAAGCCAGCGAGTTCTCAGCTTGAGTGCTACTCCTGGGAGTCTCCCTAACACTGGGTGCTCTCAGTTGAGATAGCTCCTCTGGGCCTCTCGGTGATTGAACTAAACTCTAGTCTCTGAGTAATCTTTCATTCTTTCTGGCACCATGGTCACACACTGCAACAAAGGGGAGCAGGTTTCTTACCTGCTATTACTCCTGCTGTGGAGTATCAGCCCTGTCTCACCTTGGCAGGTGTTTAAAGATGATTATTGTGGGCATTCTTATAGGTTCTTCTGTTGATCCCATCACCAGGGACCCACTCACCTCTGGCAAGGCAAACTGAATTTGCCTCTGTGAATTTGGTGAAGCCTTTAGGTTTGCTGTGCTGAAGTCCATTTGCTCTTGTACCAGGCTGCTTGTACGGGATCTAAAATGATTCCATGGTGGCCCACACATGCTCCATAGGAAACATCCGTGCATCCTTTGCACTGACAATTCTGTGCGTGCAGCTGATTTCCCTGCAGCCGTCATTCTCTGCCTCCCACCTCCACCCGGAGCTGCCTTGGCTAGGCTCTCCCAGTTCACATTCTTGGGAATGACTCAGAGGTCAGTCCACTGAGGCCCCCAAAGTACATATACTGTCAACGGAAGTATAAATTGGTGTGTTGACACCATCAACTCGGAGAGTAGTTTAGTGGACAACGGCCCAGCAAATCCACTTCTGATCTGCGAGTTCAATCTCTTGCACATAATGTTCATTTCTGCTCCAAAAGACCATTGAAGTAGAAAAACTCAACTCCTTCGGTAAAAGAGTGGATAAATTATGGGTTAGTCATACAGTAAACAATGAAAGCTAGAAATTTAGTCAAAAGTATAATTTTGAGAGGAGAAAGGTACAAAATGAAAGGTATGGTAGGATTCCATTTGATTATATGTTTAAATGTGCCAAAGAAATGACATTGCATATGAGTGTGCATATAAGGGCATGCCTGGGAATGATACATACCGTTCTCAAGACAGAGATCACCACTGGGAAAGGAGACAGACAGAGACGGAGGGCGGGTACCACAGCAGGCTGCTAGGTATTTTTGTTGTTCTATTTAAAAAGAACGAATCATCAATTATACCTCAGTAAAGCAGGGGGCGAAGAGAATGAGTCAAAACAAGTAAAACACTTCAAGCTATTAAAGGGTTCACAGGTGTTTGTATTACTTTATTTGAAACATCAAACATTTTATGGAGTCAGGGACTGAGAGCAGGCTGTCCAGAGTCTGGCACGGGTTGCTACCCCAGGAGAGACCTATTAATTCTAACCTGGGACTTCCTGAGGGCACTTTAAGCACCGAGAGTCCAGGCCTCATTCAGAATAGGTCCCACCGGTGCTGGGAGGAAAGAAAAACGGTGCAAAGTGTTCGCCATTAACACAACGGGTCTGTAGCAGAGTGGGGACGAGGAAACTTAGAGCTCTTCTAAGTTCTCCTTACACACGAAGTCGAGTGCCAAATTCGCAG